>BLSH010319473.1:508765-526650 GCA_018402905.1 Glandirana rugosa | reverse complement strand
AAGCATATGGTATAAAATATAGCTATCTTTATTTATACATAGTAAAATGTTAAACTGACCCAGATGCCAGTTGACTATTGTAACATTTGTAATTAAAATTGGAACATACATTCCCCATTATAATACTCATAATACCCATCAAAATGCATCAAACCTCCCCCCTGTAAGCAGATGTCAGAAGCTAATATGGTCAGTATGGGCCAACAGAGAGTGAAGGATGAGAACACCAATGGGTGGGTATTGCTAGTTCCTTCCCGATGCGAGTAATATTTTATACCATATGGTTGTATAGCATATTTTCAGAGGAGGGTTTCATCCAGCACCGTAAATGTCCCAATCTTTCTTTCTTTTGGTCTATCATTTGGTTCATGATCTGTGAATGGGCAGAGTCGTTTACTCTCTCACACACCCAGCAAATTCAATAGTTTTCTGTAGTGATCAAATTGAAAACAAAACAATAGAGGCACCAAAGAGACCACTATAGTGTAGTAATTTGATTTATTATAAGGGTAAAAATAAAATTCATAAAGTGTTGCACTCACATTATGGAGTAGATAACAGACTTATCAAGGTGGAAAAAAGCCCTCAGTCACAGGCAGATGGTTGGCTTGGGCTGCTAGCATCTGGGTGGTGAGCAACCGCTGAAGAGGTGGGACTGGGGTGTATGTGAGAGCGGGGAGCAATACCGGGGATGGAGCTGGAGTAGCTGGAGCCACAGCCATTGGTGTCCTCCGTGAAGTCAGAGAAAGACGGGGCTTCACTGGGAGGGACTGCCATGCAAGGAGGATGAGACAGGCTGGAATCCCCACCACAGGGATGTGTGTCTGTGTCAGCTTAGAATGCGTTCCGGAAGAACCACAGGCTTCCTTCATCAGCCTAACGTGATAGCCTACCTCCAGGGAATAAATAGGGTGGGTTAATAACGACAAAAAGAAAAAACAGCTGTGGCTACCACCAGACTGATCGCAGCTCCACACAAGATACAAACGTCACAAAAGTTATGCATTCTTTGAAAGATCCTTCAACTGCAATCAGATACCAGCAGCCCTGAGGAAGGGCTGAGGAAGGGGAAACGCGTTGGCTCGACTCCATTGTATTCACTACAATCAAAATAAAATTATACCAACTTTTTACCTGACTCTGGGCGCTCATTTCACTCACCCCCTGAAAAAGAAAACACAGGAATTGGAATGGACGTTAAACCAGTAGTCCCTAGTAGTTCCAAAGAAGGAAAAGAGTACTCAATTGGATATAAAAAAAATCCAAATTTATTGTAACAACATGATAAAAACAACTTTAAAATCAAAGAAAGCTATCTCAAAAACACATTTCTAAGTACATGATAAATACATGTGACATCATCCCATATAAGCAGATCATATATGTGATTGTACAAAGAAACCTGTTTTTTTTTGAAGCCCGTGGTGGTGTGAAACACACCCAGACTTACCCAGGGCATAAAAAAGTGCACAACACAAAAGTGAAGACACATGGGTGTACACAATAGCCCCCCTCCGAAGAGGAAGGGCCTCTACCCTGATCCCCCGGTGGCACGAGGCTCCTGACGGGGATTGAGGTATCGTGCACCAAGGATTGCTTAGCCAGAAGGCCGGGCAACCCCCAGTTCTCGTTTGGCGACCAGCCGGAACGGGCCGCCCCTCGATACTGTGGGACTCCCCCGAAGGGAGACACCATGAGAGACGGTGGGTCAAGCCAGAAGGCCATACCCACCGCCAACCCTAGACTTTCGGGCAGGCCCCGAGAGACCGTACACCCTACTTATCACACGGTGCTCGTGTACCCAAAACAATCAAGTGACACGACACGGCAAACAACACATCAAACAAAACACTCAAAAGGTGGGGGAAGGAAAGTGAAGAGGTGAGAAAGGTGCCTTTGTGAGTAACAAAGGCCGGCCTTGCAGCCAGGAATCAAAAATTCCTCCGGTCCTGGCCAAAAGGCCAGGCCCAGGAGGCAGGTGTGAAAAAAGTGTGTATGGTGCAGTGACCTTGGTGCCTTCAAAATCAAAGTGTTGCCACCCACTGTGAAATTTCAGGCACCCCTGGACTGCCACTCCAGGGGCACATGCACCACGGGCTTCTTTCGGCCCGACCTAACGGCCAGAACGGCGTCTCCCCGTACCAGCCAGGAGGACCTTTCCGGCTTCCCAGTCACCCTGTTCATTTATATTTAAAATGAGAAAGAATGGCAAGAGAACCAGGATTGGGCAAAGGAGGATGTGCACCTGGGTAGAGTAGAGGTTCCTCTAAGGCAGGGGTAGGCAACCTTGGCACTCCAGCTGTGGTGAAACTACAAATCCCATCATGCCTCTGCCTCTAGGAGTCATGCCTGTGATTGTCAGGGACTTGCAATGTCTCATGGGCCGAGGTTGCCTACTCCTGCTCTAAGGGATTAGGGGAAACTAGAGGTCCTGATTGATACAAAATGGAAGGGGTGGGGGGTTCTGTAGTGAACCACTGCTGTTCACCCATTCCTGCACCACCATTTACTTCTCTGATATCAGGAGCTGGCTGTCTGTTCCAGGTTCTTGCAGCTGGTTTCCCTGATGACTTACCATGGTTCATGCACTGTAGAGGACCCAGAGGCCTCTTGGGATGCATGATAGTCGCAGTATCTCAGGAGACTACAGGCAACTAAGGATGTCATTCTCACCCATGTAAGAATCCAGGAATGATGAGGAGGTTTTATTGGTTTAAAAAAAAAAAAAAACATGAACAAGAAACAACACAAAGGAACAAAACCTTCCGTAAGGTGATTAGGTGGAAGCTGTATACAAAATAAAGCAATGCCAAGTTCATGTGCGTGTAAAGGCAACCCAATACTTTTGACAATATACTATATCTATATATAGTGACGGTATGCGAGGAGAAGTGGTGGATGGACGCTACCTACCGCCTCGTGTGCGTTCATTTGGACTGGAGTAAACAGAGTCCAGATTTTACCAGCCACCGTGGCTGGGCTGGTTCCAGTCCAGAGTTTGTGGTCCACTGGAGTCCCCCCAGCAGGTGACTTAAATAGTCAGGAGGAGATCTCACTTTAGCTCTGACCTGGAACTCAGAGGGGAATCTGAGGGAGCTCTGTGTCTGTTTGGACTTTAAAAGACAAGGTTCGCATTGTGGCTTATGTTTTGTGGGTGTCGGGGGCCACCCCGTATAGTGAGGAAACTATACTGTTCAGTTTAGAGCCGGACAGCAAGGACTTATTTTCTGTTTTGTTTGTTTTATTACATGAAAACCTATTTTTGTAAATAAACTTGGCAAGTCGCCAGATTTTAAAGAAAGTTGCCTGCACCCTGACTATTTTCCTCAGGAAAGTTGATCCCCACGGGCTAATCTCCCTCAATATATATATATATAGTGTATATACAGCATGGTGATACAGTGGAACCTCGGATTGTGAGTAACATGGTTTATGAGTGTTTCACAATACAAGCTGTTTTTTTTTTTAAATCCTGACTGCGCTGACAAGCAGGATTAAGCCTCTGTGCATGCAATACCGTATGTGGCCAGAGGTGCGGGGGTGCTGGTGAGGCCCGGAGACGCTCGGAAGCATTCTGAAATACTCGGAAATACTGAAAGTGTCAGCAGTTCCTGAGCGTTTCCGGGCCTCACCAGCGCCCCTCTGGCCACATACGGTATTGCATATACCAGCGCCCCCGCACCTCTGGCCACATACAGTACTGCACTGACAAGCAGTCACTGTGGAACGAATTATCTGAGTTTCCATTGTTTCCTATGGGGAAACTTGCTTTGATATACGAGTGATTTGGATTGCAAGCATTTTTCTGGAACGGATTATGCTCATAATGCAAGGTTCCACTGTTTAGGCCAGGGGTCTCCAAACTATGACCCTCCAGTTGTTCAGGAACTACAATTCCCATCATACCTAGTCATGTCTGCGAATATCAGAGTTTTACAATGCCTCATGGAAGGTGTAGTTCGCAAACAGCTGGAGGGCCGTAGTTAGGAGATCCCTGGTACTCATAGCATAAATTGTGTAGTTATCGAATGTGGCCACTGGGTGTCTCTCTCAGCCATTCAGCATTGAGATATTTGCTTACAACTACATGTATTTTTAGAACAAGAGTTTCCTTTTCAGCCTCCTTTTACAGATGATTATGTAGATCAAATTTATATTTAATAACAGTTTAAATTGCAATCTGTGTTTGATTTTTATTTAACTCCTGATAGTTTTAATTAAAGCATCTGCTGCTACGATGTTAACCACTTGCTTACTGGGCAATTAAACCCCCCTCTTGCCCAGGCCAATTTTCGGCTTTCAGCGCTGTCGCATTTGACAATTGCGCGGTTGTGCGACTTTGTACCCAAACAAAATTTTTATCATTTTTTTCCCACAAACAGAGCTTTCTTTTGGTGGTATTTGATGACCTCTGCAGTTTTTATTTTTTGCGCTATAAACAAACAAAGAGCGACAATTTTGAAAAAAGGACAATATTTTTTACTTTTTGCTATCATAACTATCCAAAACAAAAATATCTAAAGAAAAAATTATTCATCAGTTTTGGCCGATATATATTCTTCTACATATTTTTGGTAAAAAAAAATCGCAATTGGTGTATATTAATTGGGTTTGCACAAAAGTTATTGCGTCTACAAACTATGGGAATTGATTTATGGCGTTTTTTTTATTTATTTTTTTTTTACTGGTAATGGTGGTGATCTGCGATTTTGCGATGGACATGTCAGACATTTTGACACTTTTTTGGGACCAATGACATTTATACAGCGATCAGAAATGTAAATGTACACTGACTACTGTATAAATGCCATTGGCAGGGATTAACACTAAGGGGTCAGTGAAGGGGTTAACTGTGTTCCCTCATTGTGTTCTAACTGTGAGGGGGCTGGGCTGGCCAGGACAGAACAGATCTAATTGATCCCAGTGACAGGGATCAGTAGATCTGTTATGTCCCCCTTCACAGAATGGAGAACCCTTTCTGCAGCTCTAACAGGAGATCGCGGGTCTCTGGCTAAAAATGCTAAAATCCAAATCCAAAAAATAAATAAATAAATAAATAAACTAATTTATTCAGCGGTTTTGGCCAATTTATATTCTCCCTCATATCAATCAACGTTTATTTATTGGTTTGCGCAAAAGTTGCCACATTTGCCACGTTTACGATCAATGAGAATTCATTTCTGGAGTTTTTAGGCCTCATACACACGGTCGTTTTTTGACGCCGGCGTTTTCTGGCGTTTTTTGCAGCTCTCCATGTTAGTCAATGGCTCCATAAAAAGGTTGGCGTTTTTGAGCTGTAGATGGCGTCGGCGTTAGTGAGCTGAAACTAGAACCCACGGCCATCGCGTTCTGAGGCCGCAAAACGCCAACAGACATCAACTAACGCCAACAAACGCCAACTAATATTGTACCGGCGTTTTCCGGCGTTTTTTGACGCCGACATTTTTAGGCTGAAAAATAGTAGAGGGATGATTTTTTTAAAAAACCGCCTATTGACGCCGATGCTCACTAATGCTCACTAATGCCGATGCATAACGCCGAAAAACGCCGATTTTTTTTTTCCTTGACGTCGGGCCCGACGTTTTGTTTATTTTTAAAGATACGCCCTTGTGTATGAGGCCTTACTATTTTTTTTTTTACTAGCAATGGCGGCGATCTGCGATTTTTATCGGGACTGCAATATTGGGGCGGACATGTCGGACATTTTTGACACTTTTTTGAGGGCAATGACATTTATACAGCGATCAGAAATTTAAATATCCACTGATTACTGTATAAATGTCATTGGCAGTGTAGGAGTTAACCTGCAGGGGGCGATCTAGGGGTTAACTGTGTTCCCTAGGCGTGTTCTAACTGTGAGGGGGCTGGGCTGTCAGGGGCACCAGAAATCTAACTGATCCCAGTGACAGGAATCAGTAGATCTCTGACATGCCGCCTGACAGAGCGGGAAACCACTGTGTTTACATCGTTGGTTCCCTGTTCCGGCTCTGTCACAGACGATCGCGGTGTCCACCTGACCCACGGCCCCGCTCACCCCTAGTGTCGTGCCCGCGAGTGACGACTATAAGCATTGATTCGCGGGACAGAGCCACGCTGTCCCTGCTTATAGTCGCGAGGCGGTCGGCAAGTGGTTAAATAGGATTAAGGAGAGCTAGGCAGGAATTTGTATTTGTGAGAATTATAGGGCAGCCTTAGCGCTGTCACAGGAAGGTGGTGGCTCATAATGGTGGGATTTTCCTTCAGATACCTTGACATACCTTTATAAGCCTTTGCAATAATGACTAGTGATTTTCTATACTGCTTAACCTCTGCTCTTACTTCCTATTATGTTTAACCACTTACCAACCGGGGCCCTTTTTTAACATTTGTTGGTTACAAGCTAAAAACTGTTTTTTTTGCTAGAAAATTAATTAGAACCCCCAAACATTATATATTTTTTTAAAACACCCTAGAGAATAAAATGGCGATCGTTGCAATACTTTTTGTCACACGGTATTTGTGCAGCGGTCTTTCAATCGTGCTTTTTTGGCAAAAATTTCGCTTTTTTTGAGTTAAAAAATAAGACTACAGTAAAGTTAACCCAATTTTTTTTGTATATTGTGAAAGAGGATGAGTAAATAGATACCATACATGTTACGGCTGAAAATTGTGCACACTCGCGGAATGGCGACAAAGTCCGGTACTTAAAAATTTCCATAGGCGACGCTTTAAAAATGTTTAACGGTTACCAGGTTAGAGGTGCAGAGGAGGTCTTTTGCTAGAATTATTGCTCTCACTCTGGCGATCGCGGCGATACTTCACATGTGTGGTTTGAACACCGTTTTCATGTGCGGGTACGGCTCTGTTGCTTACTTGTGACCGGCTGTGATTGGACACTGCCGATCACGTGGTAAACAGCCAATTTCATTGACTGTTTACCCTGATGTGCTGTGTCCGAGGGACAAGTGCCATCCCCGATCCCACAGTGTGTGCCCTGGGAGCACGCAATAGTGGCACATCCTGCCCGACGTCAGGATAATTGAACCACTTTGCACATGTCATTTTGTTATATGGTGGGTGGGAAGTGGTTAAAGTCATGTCAAAGGCAATTTAAAAAAAAATAAATGCGTCATACTTACCTGCTCTGTGCCTAGCCTGCTCTCCTGGCTGCTACACCCCCATCCCCCGCATCCCGCCGAGTGCCCCATAGCAATTCTCAGTCCCATGTCAGCTCTGTGTGTCCATAGCATGGCTCTGCCCTGCCCCCTGCTCCCTCCTCATTTGCTGTAATTGACAGTAGCAGGATCCAATACTGCTGTGTTTGAGCCAGTGAGGAGGGAGAGCAAAGATTGAGCCTCTGCTCTTGTGCACATTGCTGGATCGAGATTGGCTCAGGTAAGTATAAGGGGGGCTGGGGAGGTGTAGCTGCGCGCAGAATTTTTTTTCACATGATGTCTCTGTAACTGGAAGTGACAAAATCCTTGTCGCTTCAGGTTTTATCCTGGATGGAGGAGATCAAAAAAGGGATGTTCTTCGGTCTCCTCTTGCCCACCATTTTCAAACCCTCTGATGTGGTCCCGGGTTACCGGTAAGAGCAGGACAGCTTGGTAACCACATGGGTGGGGAGGGGGTTAGGGAAAGGAATCCGGTCTGGGTTTTACCAGCCACCTTGGCAGGGTTGATTCCGGACCAGATTTTGTGGTCCACTGGAGTCCACCATGAGGTGGTTTAAATAACCAGGATAGAGGAAAGTTTTGCTCTGGCCTGGAACTCAGGAGCCATCAGCCTGAGAGAGCTGACGTATGGAAGTTTGCTTATGGACTGAGACAAAAAGGTTTGCACTGTCTATGATTTGTGGGTGCCTGGGAGAAGCCCTACACCGCTCAGTTAGGAAAACTGAAATGTTTAGTTAGTGCCTGGATGGCAAGGATTTATTTTCTGTTTGGTTTGTTTGATTTCTACATGCAACCTTTTAAATAAACTTGGCTACAAGTCAGATTTTAAGGAAATCTGCCATGTGGACTGCCTATTTCCAGGGAAGGTGATCCCCATTGAGCTAACCCCCACACGTGGTGGACTCGGAGGGCTTCTTCCTGAACAAGAAGAAAGGTGGAGGGTGTATTAAAAGCCTTGTTGCAGGCCACGGCAACCCAACAGGAAGCAAACCGTCAACAACAGGAAACCAATCGCCAGATCGCACAGGCCACTGCAGCGCAACAGGAGGCAAATTGCCAGCAGCATGAGGCAAGTCGCTAAGCCATTGCAACACAGCAGGAGGAAAATCACCAGCAGCATGAGGCAAGTTGCCAAGCCATTGCAGACCAGCAGGAGACAAATCGCCTGTTTGCAGAGGCACTGATGGAATTAAAGTCCTTTACCGGTGGAACAGAATGCAAGTCCTTTACCGGTGGTTATTTCCTGGAGAAGATGACACCTGCAGATGATATGGAAGCGTACCTAGCAACTTTTGAAAGAGTCGCTGTTCGAGAAGGATGGCAAAAAGAGCAATGGGCAGGACTGCTAGTGCCTTTTCTGACAGGAGAACCCCAAAAGGCTTATTATGACCTGGAATCAGAAGCTGCCCAGGATTATGAGACACTGAAAGGCGAGATGCTTGCATGCATGGGCATCACCATTGCAGTCCAGGCTCAACTGGTGCATCACTGGTCATACAGTACTGACAAGCCACCTTGCTCCCAAATGTTTCATTTGATATACCTCACCAAGAAAGGGCTGCAGCCAGAGACTTTGCTGGGCCCTAAGATTGTGGAGAGTGTGGTTATGGGCCCTTATTTATGTGCGCTCCCTGCCACTTTGAGGAAGTGGTTCAGCCACGGGGACCTTAAGACTGCAAACCAGCTGGTTGACCTGGCGGAGAGATATATGGTGGCTGAGGACTTGTTGAGCCCACCTGTACCCTACTCCAATGTCTCTAGGGGTGAAAAATCACCAGAAGGATCCAGTAAGTCTGAACCAGGGTTCAAGGGCATGGGAAGAAATTACAAGTCTGTTCCCACAGATAATGAGATTGTGGGCTCAGGACACTGGCCAACTAGGTCAGGAAGGTCTCTGAGGCCGTTTAGAGGACTGGGTACAGAACATATAAAATGTTATCATTGCCATGCGTTGGGTCATGTTGCTGCTAACTGTTCCCTAAATAATGAACCAATGCAATGTGATAATGCTTACTTGAAAAAAATGCATGTCTCTTTTTGCACAGGTAGCATGTACTGCAACATGTCAGGAACGCATGGAAAAGCAAATGTGTGTAATTTCAGTTGATGGAAAACCAGTCACAGCTCTGCTAGATTCTGGTAGTATGGTGACCTTAGTCAACGGTGATTGTTGTAAATCCCCCAAAGTTACACCCTAGCACTATTGGGGCTATTTGCATACATGGTGACACACATGACTACCAGACTGCTGTGGTTGAGATTGATACCCCTTGGGGCATGGTGACACATTCATTGGGAGTGGTGCCCTCACTGCTTCATGAGGTCCTAGTGGGGAGAGATTTTCCACACTTTTGGAGTTTATGGGAAAACAAAAGGTGTTGGGAGGACAGAGCTCCCCTGCTGGGAAAACACTGGAACTCACTGCGGACCATTTTGATTGCAAAATTGAAAAGGAAACAGCGGGTGTGTCCAACGGAAGCGTAGGCCCTTTTCCTTTTTCTGTAATGGGACCAGGAGGAGCTGGAATCCAGCCCCCAGCTGGAAATTAATGAACAAGAAAGAACCTCCGACCTAATAGTGAGAGTGGAAAGAATGTGGTGCCTGACTTAGAAGTCAGAAAAGATGATTTTTGTACGGAACAACTAAAAGACGCCACACTCAATAAAGCCAGAGAAAACATTAAAATGGTAGATGGGGAACCTGTTGAACCTAATATAGGGGTGTCTTTTCCCTACATGGCTCTTAAAAAATAACTTGCTGTATCAAGTGGTAAAGCAAGGGGAGGAGAAGGTAGAGCAGCTGGTGGTTTCCAAACCCTATCGCCTGATGGTATTAGATTTGGCCCATGGTGTGGGGACATCTGGGTATGGAGAGGACCAGGGAGAGAATAATTCAGAGATTCTTTTGGCCCGGGTTATATGCAGATGTCAAAGAATATTGTGAGTCATGCCCAGAGTGTCAGTATTCTGCGCCATCTCCCCATTTTCGCAGTCCACTGTACCATTATCAATCATTGAAGTGCCTTTTGAAAGGATTGGCATGGATCTGATGGGACCAGTAGTAAAGTCTGCCCGAAACCATCAGCACATACTGGTAATACTGGACTATGCCAAATGATATCCTGAAGTCATACCCTTGCGCAATACCTCAGCTAAAACTATTGCCAAAGAGCTTGTCCAGGTATTTAGTCATGTAGGTATTCCAAAAGGAATATTAACAGATCAAGGCACCCCATTTATGTCCCCAGTCACTAAAGAATTGTGTAAGTTGTTCCAAATCTCCCATCTCTGTACCTCTGTCTACCTCCTGCAAACTGATGGTCTTGTGGAGAGATTTAAAGGGTAACTCCACATTCGTGGGGAAAAAAATAGCAAATAAAGAAAAATAATATAACGCATATAATTGTGATACTAATCATATTGTAATTGAATGTTATTTAAAAAATTAGCTTTCCTTTTCAATCTGCAGCCGCTGTAATTTTCTATAAATGCAGTGCAATATGGCTAATAATAAACTATATAAATCACAGCTCTAAAACAAACCTTCTTTGTGAGTAGTTAAAACCATAAAACATTAATGATATTAAATCAATTTGCCGCTGCTTTAAGTCAAAATATATCAAATACGTGAAAACTTTCAATTAATGGTTTCTAGCAGCGCAATAATAAACATTCGCATATAGCGTGCAGAATGTGACACATGAAATTAATATTGTGCATTTATAAAGTGCTAGTGCTATCAAACTCCATCTAGGTGCAATGTTCAATGAATCCTTGAAGTTGCTCCAAGTATAAAGACCTCCACCTGTGCCACCACGTGAGCAAAACAATCACACTGAGGCTCACCAGAACCAGAAGAGTTAATCAGCCCATCCAAAAAACAGAGCTCCTGCTGTATCCATGCATCTCCTCCGATGTCAGCCACAAAGCTATTAGGGATGGTCAGCCCAGCCAGAAAACCAAGCTCCTGCTGTCTCCATAAATCAGTCGCTCATGCAGAGGGCAAGCAAAAAAAAAAACTCTCATAGTGTTTCACTTAAAACTTAGTTTTTAATTCTAAATAAAATGCGCTTACATGTATAAAAAAGGCGCGTTTCGTCACTTCCGACTTGGTCACAAGGGCTGGCCATACCACGATCCAACCCGATCCAAATCAGCATATGGGATCATATAGGTATCCGGTTGTATCACCCTCAGTGGTATACGACCGGATACCTATATGATCCCATATGCTGATTTTCACTAGCGTTCGGTAAGCCTCTTTCCTTAGGGGTGGTTATTCCTGGCACTTTGGTGGAGGATCCTCATTTCTTCTGTGTGGACAGCACTCAATATTGGAATTATTTTTTACTCTTATTGGACTTTATATATATATATACAGGCGGTCCCCTAGTTACAAACATCTGACTTACAAACGACTCCTACTTACAAACGGAGGGAGACAACAGGAAGTGAGAGGAAATCTCGCCCTAGGAAGGAAAATTCACTCCTGTAAGAGTTATTTTGGGAAAAAGGGGTCTCCATTGATGCTTTATCACCAATCCTTGTTTCCACAACAACCCAAAATTTTCAAAATCCAATTATCATTGGGACAGGAAGTGAGGTGAAATCTTCTGAACAGAAACATGGACAGCAAAACAAACATTACAGGGGTGCTACCCCTTCCCTATGCTATCCAAAAAGCTTAAAAATAGTTGTTTTGGCTGAAGCTACACTTATAAAATGTACCTGTTCCCACTTACAAACAAATTCGACTTATGAACAAACCTACAGTCCCTATCTTGTTTGTAACCCGGGGACCGCCTGTATATATATATATATATATATATATATATATATATATATATATATTCTTGCACATTGTGTCTTTCACATTTATTTTTGCACATATTGGACTTTTTACGTGAATATTTCGATTTTAATTTTATGTTTCAACACATATTGCTTATATATAGTTTGTATGCACTGAACTCGATTCACTTTTGAAGTTATATTTTGGAGCGCTACTGTGATATTGTGTTATATTTACATTAATTTGTCACCTGTTTCTTTGATTATTTTATTTTATGTAGCAGCTAGGTTGGGTTAGGATTAGTGATTTTATGTTTTGATTTTGCCCTGAAATATTACCTATTGGGTAGACTATTCAAATTGGTCACTGACCATGCCCCTCTTAAGTGGATGCTTGGGCATCCTGGTTGAAAAGGTTGATTTGTAATTTGTTATGTAACTGTAACACATCTTCATTGTTAAATATAATTATTTGAATTTGGGTCTTTCTTTTTGAATCACACTGTATATTGTAGCTTACCATTCTATAAATGTGATGGCTGCATTGTTTTGTTTTTTTTTTTTCACCTGGTAATCCTGCTAGTAATACACTTCCTGTCCTAGGGTGACAACACTCCCTAGCTGCACTGAATCTATTTAGTAGCAGTGTTGCCACCCTAGGATAAGCCTGCAGAACACCCATCTCCTCTTCTCCATAACATAAGAAGAAGATGTTCTATATTTCATGGGGATAGCTGAATACAATATAACGGATAGGAGTTAGCATGGGAAGTCATCAGCTCACAAGATTTGAGGCAGGATCACTAGTTTTTTGCACTTATCAAACAGGTATAACAACACACTTTCAATGGTATGTTTACTGTTTACTGGCCCCTCCTTCCTGTCGAGCGCCGCCACAGCAAGTAGCTTGCTATGGGGGCACCCGAGCCACAGCTCTGTGTGTCCATTCAGACACAGAGCTGTGGTACGGCCTCGCCCCCCTCTCTCCTGATTGGCTAACAGACTTTGATTGACAGCAGCATTCGTGCACATCGCTGGCTAGAGAGGGGGCTCAGGTGAGTATTAGAGGGGCTGCATAAAATGCATTAAGATTAAAAAAAAAAACCTTCTGCATTTACAACTCCTTTAATCCGTTCCAGCCTGCCTGTTCACAATTATGCAAATAGGCTTTTACGCTGCGCAGCCGCATGGATGCGACATTGGGAACGGCTTTTCTGTGCTGAGAGTGTGCACTGCTCCCTGTGTGCTCCCAACTAAAATACCATGACAGCCAATTACAGCGGTCACATGATCAGAATGCCCGGCTCCCAGCATTTACATTTCTTTTAAAGAGCCAGGGGTGGCAGTGCCAAGGGGTTACCAGACCAAAGGGAAGCAAAAAAAAAAGTTTTTTTTCAGGGATTACATATATTTTAATTGGCCTCCATTTTCTGGCGCCTATCGGTGAATACCACCAAACATGGAAATTATGTTTTACATTTATGTTTATTATCTTAGAATACACAATATGTTTTCACATTCTGACCAGATTCTTCTAGAATGCCGTGATAACCGCCAAGTAAGATAGGCTTCCCACAAGGTCACTTTCTTTACTTTCTCGGTGCATGTGCGCTTTTATGCATTCACGCATGGATAGACGGAATTTTTCTGCTACCTCGGTCGGTGTTCACTAAATATGCAAAAAGAATGCTGGTTATTTCGAAGGGGAATTGCAGCTCATTTTATACAAATAACAAAGAATGTTGTTGACAAAACTAAAGTAGGATATGGGTAAAACTATATACCAGGAAAATTTTATTTGTTAACTGCAGCTTTGAAACTGCCCTTGGCTGAAATTTTCCAGCTTTTCTCAATGCCATGGTCAAATTGTGGGAAGCAGGGCTAATTAACGGACTGATGTAGTAGAGGTCAGTGGGTACACCAGGAGACTTACAGAACAGAATGACAAATTCTTAGTGGATTGGTCAGAGCTCAGACTTATTGGGTAACTTCACTTTCTTGTTAAAAATGATAGCACATCAAAAAATATTATAACATATACCAGCCATTCTCAACCAGGTCCATTATGGCTATGGAATCCTTGAGTTCTGGCTAACTGTCCACCCATCTGATGGTGTGTGCATAGTTCCAGGTCCAATATCACTTGGCAAAACCAGCAGCATGATTGTAAGGGTGTCTTTCTGGCCAACCTGTAAGGTGGCATTCTTTACACTTTTGAATTTTAGATGTGGGGACCAGTGGTGTATTTAGGTTTTGTACTGCCCTAGGCCTGACTAAACTCATGCACCCCCCTAATTTAAATATGAGCCACCCCTTCCTGTCAAGGCCTCAAGGTCCTTCCTGTTTGAGAATCGCCATTACATTTTCCAGTTCTAAGGGCCTTGGGGGGGGGTCGATGGATTCCCTGAAGAGATTTCCTCACACTTCCTGTTTGGCTATGGGGCAGCACAACAACTCATTGGTTGGGGCCGGCCGCCTGGGCTCATCGGTACGCCCGGGTCCCTTACATATGTATGGGTTGTCCCCCCCTGATAATGGCCCTGCCAGTATTATCATACTGGCAGCAAGTGCAGCCGCTTTATGGGGGTGCCAGACCAGTTTGTTTCCAGGCCCAGTCCACCCCATAAGACCGGCGCTACACTAAAAGAGTAGTGCAATTAGTTTAGGTACTTGATTCTGCTGGTTTGAAGATTGTACATCCTGTCATTCTTTAACGGACTGTACACTTATTCCATGTAACTTGTAATGCCTTACGAGTCTGTTCACTAAAAACCTTTTTGTTGATTAAAAAATAAATAAATAAATAATATATATATATATATATATATATATATATATATATATATATATATTGTAGTGCAAGCCGGCGGGGACTCTTCTCGTGCTGCCCTCCTGCAAAGTGCCGCCCTAGGCCAAGATACAGCGTTGGTGGGGGCACATTTTTAAGTTGTGAGCAGCTGCTTCCTGTTTCTTATATTAAGTAGTAGCGCATAGGATTCTATACCTACATCTTCCCACTTACCACCACCAGTATAAGGAGCATTTTCCCAATTACCCCTCACCGACTAAGCTTACCAGGGGTTCCCTGAGACCTGAATTTTATTTCATGGGTTCCTCTGGGATAAAAGGTTTGAGAGAGGCTGACATATACTGCACAATTGCTACTCATGCTACAATTTAATATTATCAAAAATTAACTTTTCTTTGCAATCTGCAGCCGCTAGAATCTTCTGTAAAATTCAATGCAATATTGGATCCTAGAGGCCTTCTCTACCCTGCTTGTAGGCAGGTGTATTTAACCCTAGCTAAAACAAACCCTTGCGTCATTATTGCATGGAAAGAAGGGACCTTGTAAGGGACTTGACCCCTTCAAGATTCCATCCAGAGCCTCAAGAGAAGGAGTTGTCCGATTGGACACAGAACTTCACAGCCATCTTGGGTGAGTTATTTACTTTAAGGTCATCACAAAGGACAAGGGGGCACTCTTTACATCTAGAGGAAAAAAAATGTAATCTCCAAATACGGAAAGGTTTCTTCACAGTTAGAGCTGTGAAAATGTGGAATAGACTCCCTCCAGAGGTGGTTTTGGCCAGCATGGTAGATTGCTTTAAAAAAGGCCTGGATTCTTTCCTTAATGTAAATAATACAACTGGGTACTAACATTTTTAGGTAAAGTTGACCCAGGGTGAATCCAATTGCCTCTCGGGGGGATCAGGAAGGCATTTTTTCCCCCACTATAGCAAATTGGATCATTGGCTTTGCTGGGGTTTTTTTGCCTTCCTCTGGATCAACTGTGGGTGAAGGATTGTATATGGGATTGTATGGTTATATATCATTTTTCTATTTATTTATTTTTTTGGTTGAACTAGATGGACTTGTGTCTTTTTTCAACCTGACTAACTATGTAACTATGAGGGAACCTTTTAAATAGGGGAACTCGTGTCAGTTTGCCACCCTTTGGGCAAGCGGTTGGACAGGGACAGAAACCTTGTGAGGAACAGTGTTCAGCATAGGGAAAGGTTCCAGTTGAGCATGGAAAGCTTGGAAAGGCTGCTTCATCTGTACTTTCACTCCAGCGGCTGGTTCAGTAACGTGGAGCCAGTGTAGATTGCTGAAATTACTCCTCTGGTGTTCCACCAAGGAACAATACCCCAAAAACTAGCTGAAACTATCCTCCAGTAACACGTTTTGTCATATGCTAAGGCTGAATATTCAGTGTACTGTTGTATCAAGTGCCAAACACTGATAAATCTGTTGTACTAACAAGCCTGCTCAAAGTTTACATAAAATACCTCAGCGCATAACATTCTGTGCGTGAATGATTCCTAACTTAGGTCCTCCCTACACTTTGGTGTACAGAACACCCCCAGAAATGCCATTTCCTGCTTGTCTAATTGGCTCACTGATTTTCCCAGAAGTTTGCCCTAGGATTGAAGTTACATTTTAGGCTTCCCTTGAAACGGGAATTCCAGTTTTGGCTAGATACGCCTCCAATGGTTAAATTTATTTAAAGGGGTGCAGATCCTGTAGCTTTTTTCATTAGAACACTGCGAGTGTACCAATTGACCATAAAGAACCAGACCCTCCCATGCAAAATCAGTCTGCAAAGTACATGGTAAAGCAAACAACTATTTTTTCATAGCAACTAAAGGTAGGAATCATCTACAAAGTTTATTAAAACCACTGCAATTCACACTAATAGCCCAGATTGTTAGCAGATTGTTTTTTTCTTCACAAAAGTTGAGTTACCCTTTAAATCAGACATGTCTTTAATGTAGTTCTATGGAGTTTCTTAGCCTGGGCAAAATTACTCCGGAAAAAGGAAAAACAAGCAGCTTCAAGAGCTAGTAAACTCAAGCCTGGCAGGGACTCCAATAGAGTCTCTGGTGGGTACGGGTAGACTGACATCATCAAAGGTCATTTTCAGGTATGGATTCCATTGAGCTATATCTCAACTGCTTATTCTCTTTCTATATGGCCTTAGGGTTCTATGTCTTGAAACACAAGGCTTTGGCAACACAGCTCCCAAAGTAAGACCAAAGTGGTGCCTTGGGTGTAATAAACCAAATATAGGACAAACAGAGCAGCAGTAAGTCAATATCATTTGACTGTCAAACCAGGTGCTCAAGCAATCTCGTCATTTATTTATTATAGGTATGTTCACATCAGCCCCTGCCCTCAAGGCGCTTACAATCTATCTTACATATACTAGGGCCAACTTAGAGAGGAGCCAAGTAACCTACCAGCATGTCTTTGGAGTGCAGAAGAAAAGCAAGAAAGCACAAGGAGAGCATGCAAACCCATGCAGCTTGCGTCACGGCCAGGATTCAAACCAAGGACTCCAATGCTGCAAGGCAGAAGAGCTAACCACTAAGCTGCTGTGCTGCTTACCTCCTCTCAAAGTCACCTTCTTCTGTCTGAGTATCCCTATCTTCTGAAATGCTGAAGTCCTGATGAAATGGGTCTCCTATAGTCCACCAAACATGGTGGCTTGGTAACGGTTTATTTATGAGGTTTCTGACCTAGAGTTTAAAAATCCTCTCCTCCTTTTGTGCTATATTTTATATTTACAGGGTGGGCCATTTATATGGATACACCTTAATAAAATGGGAATGGTTGGTGATATTAACTTCCTGTTTGTGGCACATTAGTATATGTGAGGGGGGAAACGTTTCAAGATGGGTGGTGACCATGGCGGCCATTTTGAAGTTGGCCATTTTGAATCCAACTTTTGTTTTTTCAATAGGAAGAGGGTCATGTGACACATCAAACTTATTGGGAATTTCACAAGAAAAACAATGGTGTGCTTGGTTTTAACGTAACTTTTAACGTAACATGACCCTCTTCCTATTGAAAAAACAAAAGTTGGATTCAAAATGGCCGACTTCAAAATGGCCGCCATGGTCACCACCCATCTTGAAAAGTTTCCCCCCTCACATAT
>BLSH010319473.1:484148-494469 GCA_018402905.1 Glandirana rugosa | reverse complement strand
TGTGAAGAACAGATGTTGACTTATTAGCGGCTATAATAAAAGTGACACAGACTAAATAGATGTGTGAAGAACAGATGTTGACTTATTAGCGGCTATAATAAAAGTGACACAGACTAAATAGATGTGTGAAGAACAGATGTTGACTTATTAGCGGCTATAATAAAAGTGACACAGACTAAACAGATGTGTGAAGAACAGATGTTGACTTATTAGCGGCTATAATAAAAGTGACACAGACTAAACAGCTGTGTGAAGAACAGATGTTCTGTTTGCAGAACAGATGTGCACTTATTCACGGTTTCATTAAAAGTGACACACAGACTTTAAATAAGTTTGCAGAACAGATGTGCACTTTTTTCCTGTTTCATTTAAAGTGACACACAGACTTTAAATAAGTTTGCAGAACAGATGTGCACTTATTCACGGTTTCATTTAAAGTGACACACACATTTTGCAGAACAGTGATATGGGTTCTCCCGGCTTATTTATACTTTTTTGACACAGTTTGAAGATGATTTTAGAACAGTTCTATGGCCTCTACTGTTAATTAATACTTTTCAGACCCAGTTTGAAGATGATCCCCATTCACCTCCATTTTTGCTTTTTTATGTTTTTATTTTTTTTTAAATATTTAAAGTTATTTCCCTGGCCCCATTTCTTTGTAGGGTACTTGTCCCACCCTTACCCCAATTTCCTTCATTTTGCAGACCTCTAGGACCTTCCTGGACTTTTTTACAGCATTTTAAAGAATTTTCATTAAAATTACCAGAACCCCGGACCCGAACCCGGACTTTTTTTGAAAAGTCCGGGTTCGGGTCCGGGTCCCGGACACCCCAAAGTTCGGTACGGACCCGAACTTTACAGTCCGGGTTCGCTCAACTCTACTTATGATTACTTTTTCATGCACTACAAGGAAAGAGCTGTGTGTCTGATATGCCAGAATATAGTGTCTGTGTTCAAAGAATACAATTTGCGTCGAAACTATTAAACTCAACATAAAGATAAATATAACTGTTTGGTCTGAGAAATGAGAAAAGATAAAACATTAAAACTGAAAAATACATTGACAACTCAGCAAACTACTTTTGTGAAGCAGAAGCAACTAAAAATTTCATCACTGCCAGCAAGTTTTCAAGTTGCCAAGCTAATAGCGTGCACTGGCAGAGCATTCGTGGAGGGAGAATTTGTTAAAGAATGCCTTCTTTCTGTTGCCAAAGAGAGGTGTCCAGAGAAGGCCGATTTATTTAGTACAGTGAGTCTTTCAGGACCTACAATTACACGAAGGATTGTAGAAATGGGAGACAATTTGCATCAGCATTTGCAAAACTCCGAAAAAAACTTTCCTATTTTTCCTTGGCACTCGACGAAAGCAATGATGTTCGTGATTCTGCACAACTTCTAATTTTTATTTGTGGGACGAATTACTATTTCAAAGTCACAGAAGAGCTTGCTGCACTGCAAAGCATCAAAGGAACAACTACAGGAGAGGATATCTATCAAAAGGTTTGCCAAACTGTCAATGGTTTGGAGCTGGACTGGGCTAAACTAGCCAGTGTGACAACTGATGGTGCTCCTAGCATGGTGGGGTCTAAGAAAGGAGTAATTGCTGGCATTAACCAAGAGATGGACAAACATAACAATTCTCATCCAATAGCCATACACTGCCTCATCCACAACAAGCGCTGTGTAGTAAATCACGGAAGTGGGACTCTGTTATGAAAATCGTGGTATCTTGTGTTAACCTCATTAGAGCTCATGCACTAAACCACAGACAATTTCAGGTATTTCTGTCTGAGCTGAATGTTGCCTATGAAGATGTTCTGTACCACACAGAAGTCCATTGGCTGAGTCGAAGGAGAGTTTTGAAACGTTTCTATGACTTACTTTCACAGATTACAGCTTTTCTGCTTTCAAAAAAAACAAAGAAGTATCAGAGCTCAATGATGCAGAATGGAAATGGCACCTTGCCTTTCTGACAGATGTAACAGAGCTTCTCAACAGTTTCAATGTGCAACTTCAACGAAAGGGGAAGCTCATCTGTGATATGCAATCACATGTGAAAGCATTTGAAGTAAAATTAGGCCTCCTCATCAAACAAGTGAAGGAGGAAAACTTCTGCCATCTCCTCACAATTCAAAATCTGTGAGCGGAAAAAACATTGGTTGCATTCCCAAACAAAACATGCGTGGATTCACTGGAAAAGTTGCAAAAGGAGTTCCAATTTAGATTTAAAGAGCTTCATCTCCATGAACAGGGCATACAGCTTTTCCGTAACCCATTTTATATGGACATTGAAAATATGGATACAATTTACCAAATGGAACTGGCTGAACTGCAGAATTGTGACTCTCTGAAAGACGCATTCAAGTCAAGCAGCCATCCTAATTTCTGTGCATCTCTCCCCTCTGAGACATATCCTAATCTCAGGAACCATGCACTCAAAATGGCAACCATCTTTGGCAGCACTTATGTCTGTAAAAAGACTTTTTCCAGAATGAAACATCTGAAATCTCCAACCAGATCTAGACTAACTGATGCACACTTGCATCACTTGTTACGACTAGCAGTGAAAAATATGGAACCAGACATTGACCATCTCAGCCAAAAGCAGACCCATAGTTCCCATTGAAATACTGGTAAGTTTGTTGATTTAACTTTACTTGTTCTTCATTTTAAATATTGTATTTGTTCCCGTTTTCTTTTTTTCACTTCAAAATAAGATATGTGCAGTGTACATAGGAATTTGTTCATAGTTTTTTTTTTAAAACTATAGTCCGGCCCTCTAACGGTCTGAGGGACAGTGAACTGACCCCCTGTTTAAAAAGTTTGAGGACCCCTGATATAGACGTTCTACCCAAAACCCCAGACACTGTACCTCAACACTAGAGTTGATCGAACCTCTGGAAGTCCGGGTTCAGCAGGTTCGGCCGAACTTCGGAACAAAGTCCGGGTTCAGGACCGGACTTGACCCGAAATTTGTCCCGGACACTGAACCCCATTTAAATCAATGGGGACCCGAACTTTTAGGCACAAAAATGGCTGTAACAAAGTTCTGGCAAGTCCTAGAGGTCTGCAAAAGGAAGGAAGATGGGGGTAAGGGTCGGACAAGTGCCCTACAAAGAAATGGGGATGGGGAAATAACTTAAAATAATTTTTAAGCTAAAATCACATAAAAAAATAAAAAATGGAGGTGGATGTGGAGTTGGAGGTTGAGGAGGCGGTGAAAGTGGCGGTGGAGGAGGAGGTGGTAGCCAACACTGTTTTTTTTATTTTTGTGCAAGAAATGCACCGCTGGCCACAAATGTAGTTTTTGGAATTTTTTTTTAAACCAGCAATGTAGATGTGGCTGGAAGAAACTTCCCCTATACAACTTGGGGATGATTTTAGAACAATAATCTTTCCCTTAAAGCAACAGCTGGAACCTTTCCCTGTACAACTTGGAGATGATTTTAGAACACTAATCTTTCCCTTAAAGCAACAGCTGGAACCTTTCCCTATAGAACTTGGAGATGATTTTAGAACAATAATCTTTCCCTCAAAGCAACAGACTCTACCTAGTCCAGTCAGATCGTCCTGTGCAGCAGGATGAGGTCTGCAATCTGTCCCTCAAAGCAGCAGTACTCGTATCTCTCCCTAGTCCACAATCAGATCGTTCAGTAATGCAGGATGAGATGTTATATAATATCTGCAATCTGTCCCTCACAGAGCCAGCAGCATCCTCTCCCTAAACTATCCTGAGATCCTGAGAGCATATGACATGCAGCATGGTGACTCCAGCCCCATATAGAGGCTGGGTCACATGATGCACTGGCCAATCACAGCCATGCCATTAGTAGGCATGGCTGTGATGGCTTCTAAGGGCAAACCAGTGAAACACTTGTTGATTGGCTGCCCTTGGCAGCTATTCAACACGTGGAATAAAATACCAGAACCCGGACCCGAACAGTCCGGGTTTGCTCAACTCTACTCAACACCACAGACCATGAAGTTTAACAACCCAGACACTGCTTCCTAATATCCCTGACCCTGAAACTCAACAATCCAGACACTGTACTCCAGCACCACAAACATTGCACTCCAACAACCCCCTGACCCTTAAACCTACCAACCCAGACATTGTACCCCAACAACTCAGACACTGCACTCCAACACCCCTGAAGCCCAACAACCCAGACACTGCACCCCAACACCCCTGAAACTGAAGCTCAACAATCCAGCAGGCCTTTCCATCCCAGGAGCTGAAAAAAATCCTAACATTGTGGATGGACAAATCTCCTGCCGCAGCTTTTGTATGTTGGCAGTTGGCCTCTCTGCCGGTCAAAATACCTGGCAGTGGCTAAATCTGATTTGCTGCAGCTGCTATTCAGTGGCTAATTTTCCACCTGGCTCATTCAATTTTTCAGTCGATGGATGTCAGGTGGAAGGAGGTCAACGGAGCAAACCTCCGAACAAATTTTGGCTGGTTCCTCATTAACTGGCCAAAATTTTATCAGTGTATGGCCAGCTTAAAGTCCATCTCCAGGAAATTGGGAGAATCTTCCTTGCACTGGGGCTGCTCATGCACTGCCAGAACTGACTGCTGTTCAGCTTATGGGAGAGGGAAAGCACTTTTAATTACTAGGTCCTCTGCTCCCCCAGCATTTGGCGCTCCCCAGTGGACTGTCCCATGGATTCCTCAATTCCAATGCAGGACTATGGATCTGTTTTGATGACTTTAGAACCATAGACTTCACACGGGGGAGAAGAAACTGCAGGGACTGGTCTAACAGTGTGAAGTGGCAGAGGATTGGGTAAGAAAATCTACTATTCAGTACCTAAACAGGCAGTCACACTTTGCAGTGCAAATGCAGCCCCACTTTAAGTTTCTTGGAGTTCAGCTTTAAGTCTGACATTTCAGACACACATGGGTTCACCTCTCGGTTTCCTTCCTTGGGCACCCCATTGGCCATCCAACTGCCGACCCCACGGAGTGTTCCACTGCAACTGGTTCTTAGTGTTTCAGTAATATTAAACCGTTTACAGCTGAAACTATTGGCCCATTTGTTTTTAATGCTTATGGTTTTACTAATTGCAAGGTGTGCTGTCTTTTTAGAATAAACTATTTTTACGATTAACTCTTGAGTTCTACACCTTTTTTAAGATTACACAGCTGTCTCGAGCGCTTATGTGCATCCAGTGGCACTCTCCTTCTTCACTCCCCCAGGAGTCATCACAGAGCTGCTGAGACAGCCATTTATTTTCCATTCCTTGCCCATATCAGGCCAGGGCCTTTGTGCAAAGTAGCGCCGGATTATGAACATCACATTTCTGGACCCTCTGCCCACTTCTTCCTCATTTCTTTGCTTGTGGGGTTGGTTGTGAAAGATGAAAAAGAGGCAAGACATTGAAAGAGACTTTTCCTAGATGCTGTGACCCCTGGGGCAGTCTAATTTCTGAAAAGTTTGTTGGACCATGACGTTCATGTTACTGTTCTGAAACATAAAGTTTATAATATGTCCCTACAGTAAAGTATTTGAGATTGGTATCGCAAAAACTCAATCCACTTCCAGACAATACTCACCCGGCAGGAAATTCATCTTTTGTGTACATATAAAAGTCACTTTCCTTACTCAGGCGTCAGACTTCTTTCAGAAAGCTGCTGGCGCACGCACCTCCATCAGATCATGAAACAGAGGTGAGTGTAAAGAACTACGATTTGCTATTATGAAAAATAATTACTTGATTAATGTTTTAATTTAACGTTTTAAGAAAAAAAGTTTTCTTTTAAACCAACACTATACTTATATAACACAATTATAAGGATTGCTTCAAAAAATAACAAGACTCTTCAGATCTCGTAGTTTGCAGTCATTTGTTCTTTCTCTATGAGCTGTAGAAATGTAATGGCTTTGAGCAAAACAGCATTCTGCCTTAAATTGGCTTTTCTTTTTCCTGCAACCCTCAACTAATTTGCTGGGTGATAAAAAGGCTGAAGGTTTTATGGGGTTGATATATTAAGGCAAATAGATTGTTGACTTTGCAAGGGAAGTTGCACTTTGTGAGGGAATATTCCCCATCAAATCATGCGCAAGCAAAACTACTATTTTTTCGTGCACTTGATTGGGTATTCTTGGCAAAGTGTCACTAAACCCTGGGGAAAATTAAATTGCAAAGTGAACAGGCAATTTGTCTTTAGTAAATCAGCCCCTATCAGTGCCTAAATGCTAACTGCTATGTGTAGCTTTGGACGTGGCACCCTTCTTTTTCGTTGATCATGTACATGTTTTTTTATTATTGCTTATTGCACTATATTCCTACAATGCCATTGGTAATAAGAGCTCAGTTTATGTACTGTATCCATAAATGGGATAGGAGGATATCTGGTCCTGTTAGAAGAACAGAGAGATTTAATAAATCAACTGATTTTTCCGCAAAATTACCTATTACCAAAATTTCAGAGACTTGAGCTGCTGGCAGTATCCTACAAAAAATCTACACTTTTTTATTAATCTATTTTGTTTTTTAAGGGCTGTATTTAGGATTTTTTAGTTTGTTTCTGTATTTTTATTCTTGTTTAATTTTTTTGTGTATTTGATCATAATTTGTATTTTATTATTTTACTTTTTTTGCCTGTCTTTGCTTTCTTCATGTGAAAAAATATGTAAAATAATGAGGCTAATAAAGGACCATTTTTTGGCATAAAACAGGTCCAGGATAGGTGAAAGGAGCTTTTATAAACTTGAGGAACAATTTAAACCCCCGTGCTCTCTTAAATTTCACCAAAACCCACCAAAATATCATCTTCCCTACTGAGTTCAATCCATTTTGGCAACATTTTCACCAGTTTTTCAGGGAAATAAAAGCTGTCAAGTTTACTTAACCATAATGGTCATAGAAAAGGGTGAATTTGGTTGTCCATTTTATGGTCATCATCCACTCTGCTAAAATTAGTAGAATTTAGTGATCATTGAGATGTTTATGTAATATGGATCACAGTCACGTTTCCATTTGTGTGTAGAACGTAAGATCAGATCACGCAGACTGGATGAACTGGAAATGCGCTTCAAGCTTGGGCAAAGTATTGTAATATCTATGAACCGATTTGAATCACTTTCAATCAGCCCAAAACTGATATTTTAGATTTTGGTAGATGTTGGAGAGATAAACCTCCTGACAATTTCTTCCATTACTCTGGGGGATCTGTTGATGAGATTCCTGTGCTGAGTTTCTGAGTCTGTACACCTGCTGTGCACATTATGAGGAACTCCCACCATCCCTGTGCCGATTTCCCGGGTCTGCACACCTGATGTACCCATTATGAAAGGCTCCCACTATCCCTGCACTGTCCCTGCACTATCCCTGCACTGAATAACTTGGGTCTCCACACCTGCTGTGCCCATTTTGCAGAGCTCCCACCATTCCTGTGCTCAGTTCCTGAATCCACACATCTTCTGTGTCCATTATAAGGGTCTTTCATGATCTCTGTGCTGAGTTCCTGGGTCTGCACCTCCTGTGCCCATTATGAGAGGCTCCCACCACCTCTGTGCTAAGATCCTAGGTCTATACATCTGCTGTGCTCATTATGAGGGGTTCCCACCATCCCGTTGCTGAGTTGCTGGGTCCACACACTTGCTTTGCCCATTATTAGGAGCTCCCACCATCTCCGTGCTGAGTTCCTGGGTCCACACACTTGCTTTGCCCATTATTAGGAGCTCCCACCATCTCCGTGCTGAGTTCCTGGGTCCACACACTTGCTTTGCCCATTATTAGGAGCTCCCACCATCTCTGTGCTGAGTTCCAATCTACACACCTACTGTGCCCATTATGAAAGACTCTCATCATCCCTGTACTAAGTTCCCCATATCTGTACACCTGCTGTACTCATTATGAGGATCTCCCTCACTGTGTATTAAAAAAAATCACTTTACAAAAAAAAAGAGTTGAGGTATGTACTAAACAAGTATGTTATGATTCCATTCTAGGGATCTATATACAAGCATCCAATGATGAGTGTCTATGGGATTATTCTGCTTCTTTTTTTAGGTAAGTAGAAGGGAGTTCTTTGTATTTCTTTTTAGCTTTTATCTCTATGACTCTGCTCTGTCAAGTTAATTATCTTGACCTTTCTTAGCCTGAGGCCATACTCTAAACTTCCTGAGCTTTATAACGTCTGGACACTGTCTGATTCTCGATGAAAATAGGTCAATGCCTTTTACAAGTTCAGCACACTCTTCTTGCCTATAACATCCCAGGCCTTTAGAAAACATTAAGAGTTCTACATTGCTACTTAATCCTAGCAGATCCAAACAGAATCGTTAATATGGCACAGCCAGTGGTGGTTCTATCTGAAGTAGAAGGTGGATAGATTTGTTAAGTTACTAATTTTGTTTCATTGATTAGTTTCTGAATTTAGTTTTGTTTCATTTCATTTATAAATTTTCTAACAAATTTCACATTTTCAGAATGATTTAAATTTGGGATCGGTTGGAAAAATGATCGTCCGATTTGAATTCTGTGTAAAGAATAGCTGGTTGTTAAAGAGCCGGCCAGGAATCTAGCCGCCGCAATCTTAACAACTGATGACTTATCAGCTGTCAGTGAGCTACCCTGCCGAGAGCTGCAATGTAAACAAAAGAATGCCGGCAATAGAAAAGTAATAAAGAAAAAAAAAATGTGTGGTATCCCCCAATTGATACCAGGCCCTTCCAAAAATAAAAAAAAAAACAGTGTGGGGTCCCCCAAAATCCATACCGGACCCTTATCTGAGCATGCAGCCCAGCAGCCAAGGAAAGGGGGGGACAATGAGAGCCCCCCAAACCATACCAGGCCTCAACATGGGGGGTACATCCGATTAACCAAAAATTTGTCCAAATTTACCTTTGGACCGAAACAAATTGCACATGTCTTGTTGCAACTGGCTGATACTCATCTGGGGAAAATGAGACTAGTTTTAGGATAGGGTAGCCCTCTGTATTATTCATTGTCCTGGAGCTAACATTGGATACGGGAACTCCCCTGTATCAAGTAAAGCTGACCACACACCAGCAAACCTTTGTTCACAAATGTTAATTTTCAGGAATATTTGCTAGAGTTTCAATTGGCCAGTGGGGTCCATTTAATGTTAGTTTTCAACTGTAGTGGCAATAAAATTTGAAGGAGCGGGATGGAAAATTTTTATTGAACAAACACAATTCTAACTGTGAATGTGGTTTCCATTGGGAAAAAAAAATCATATTTATTATGCTGAAACCTGTTTAGTACCTCTGGGATTCCATTCAAGTAGAGGATCTGGATATGATTTTAAAGGCTTTCCAATGACATTACTTGACTATATGATGGCAAGAAAAACTGTTCTGATGAACAATTTTTCAACATTTCTTTATGAACATTTGAACGTAAATGTATGGCCAACATCGATTTGTCCCCACTAAAGATTTGAAAGTCGAAGGAACATTCCTAAAACGAAAAAAAAAGTGTGTGGTCAACTTAAAGTGGAAGTAAACCCATCGATTTGATAGTGTCAAAAAAGACTTCATATTCCCGGCATGCTGAAAATGCTAGCCATTTCCTTGGTTGTGCTCTCAACCAAACTGTTAAACCATCCAATGGATGGTGTCATCATGGCAGTTGCAGATTAAACAGAGGCTAAGATGTCAGCTTCCTTGGCTGAAAAAACTTGAGGTCCACTCTAACACTAAAATCCCTGCTTCTACAAACATCCACGATCTAACACTAACCTATCAAGCATATAGCAATGAAGGTAGTAGACAAACCTAAGGTGCCATGTGTGTAAGCCACAGGAGTATGGATATATCAAAATAGATCAGAGAAAAACCATGCTTAAGAGTGTACAGTAAATATAGAAAAATGCTTTATTTTACATTTACTTGAACATGTACAGGGAGTGCAGAATTATTAGGCAAGTTGTATTTTTGAGGAATAATTTTATTATTGAACAACAACCATGTTCTCAATGATTCCAAAAACTCATTAATATCAAAGTTTTTATAAGTCGAAACTATAATTACTCAAAAACCTTAGTAACTCTTGTACCAACAACAAGTTATTATTTTAATAAGGAGTTTTTATGTTGAACGGATTATTAAGACGTGAGGGACATGTACAAGTTCATTTACATTTTATTTCGTAAAAAGATATAAATGACATGTGAGAATTCGTACCAAAAAGAGACTAGATAAAACTATATAGGTATGAGGACACCGAATGTGTGTACCGTGGAATCCAAACAGATGATGGAAGTAACGATATACGAACTATCCAATCACAATCTAGCACCTACAAACATCTTCGTCCCTAAAATCACAATCTCACCTGGAGTTCA
>BLSH010319473.1:457332-483804 GCA_018402905.1 Glandirana rugosa | reverse complement strand
CCAGCCACGGGCCCATCCATCTGGCCCATCAAGACTCACTCTCATTTCATCAGTCCATAAAACCTTAGAAAAATCAGTCTTGAGATATTTCTTTGCCCAGTCTTGACGTTTCAGCATGTGTGTCTTGTTCAGTGGTGGTCGTTTTTCAGCCTTTCTTACCTTGGCCATGTCTCTGAGTATTGCACACCTTGTGCTTTTGGGCACTCCAGTGATGTTGCAGCTCTGAAATATGGCAAAACTGGTGGCAAGTGGCATCTTGGCAGCTGTACGCTTGACTTTTCTCAGTTCACGGGCAGTTATTTTGCGCCTTGGTTTTTCCACACGCTTCTTGCGACCCTGTTGGCTATTTTGAATGAAACGCTTGATTGTTCGATGATCACGCTTCAGAAGGTTGGCAATTTTAAGAGTGCTGCATCCCTCTGCAAGATATCTCACTATTTTTGACTTTTCGGAGCCTGTCAAGTCCTTCTTTTGACCCATTTTGCCAAAGGAAAGGAAGTTGCCTAATAATTATGCACACCTGATATAGGGTGTTGATGTCATTAAACCACACCCCTTCTCATTACTGAGATGCACATCACCTAATATGCTTAATTGGTAGTAGGCTTTCGAGCCTATACAGCTTGGAGTAAGACAACATGCATAAAGAGGATGATGTGGTCAAAATACTCATTTGCCTAATAATTCTGCACACAGTGTATATAAAAAACACCTATGCATGGCATGGATATACACAAAATCCTTTCACCACACGAATGACAACGTTGTCATAAATAGATAAAAACATGCACGTCCGGACGCTACACAACTCACTCACATCATGCCATACAAACAAATCCTAATAGGAAGCACCCAAATTGGGAATAAACCCAGGTATGTATGGGAATGCGGGGCAAAATCACAACCTCAGTTGTGTAGTCCGGGGTGATAGCGGGAAGGTGGGCTTGGAAGCACGAAATGCTAATGGGACATCAACCTCACGGCATCCAATGTTCTATGAGATAAGTCTCTATTAGTCACAAGGGCATAGGATCCCAGCTGCAAAGGTAACTGCGTCTTCTTAAACAGAATGCAATGTGACCCATGGACAGTGTGCATAGCGATAAACACACCACATGCAATGCCCAACTGTCCATACAAGGAAGAAACACACCAGCTTCATTACCACAATACTGTGTGTGGTACAGCTGAATGGGATCAGTCGGGGTCGGCTGTGACGGTGGCAAATTGCTGCTAAGGGAACCAATACATGGATGATTCTCACCCAACTTGCAGTGTCTTCTGGCGGTCACCTGGTATGTAATCCTTGTCGGTTGCTGTAGGGTCAGTGGCTCCTGGATACAGCTGGGAAAGGGTACCCGATCCTCAGGTATCGGCCGCAAGAAACGCCCACAGAGGTGCTCATAGATGGAGTCCACCGTGCCATGCACACCTCGGAGCCCAGGGAAAAGGAGGAGCTGGAGGCGTCAGGATGTGCTAGGCATGACGTTGACGCATTTCGCTGGATAGACTAACCTATAAAGCCCTGTAAAGAGTAAATCAGTTTACATACCTTTTTCGAAGCCGATCCGCTCTCCAGCAGCGGAAGTTCTGCAGAGGACACTGCCGACAATGCTGTGAAATGAATGGGCAGTGACGTCACACATAGACTTACTATGGAGCTTCCTTTGTCGGTGTCCTCTGCACCCGCCTACAAAACTAAGCTGCAGCTGGGGATTGGGTCAGGACGGCTTCAAAAAAGGTATGTATGCTGATTTCTTCTTTACAGAGCTAGATAGGTTAGTGTTAGATCGTGGATGTCTGTAGATGCTGAGATTTTAGTGTTAGAGTGGACTTCAACGTTAAAGCCAGACACAGCTTAGGCAACCAATGCTTTCAAAAGAAGGCCAAAATGGCAATCCTCCATACTTCTCTGCTTCAGCAGATCCTGTAAACAAGCACCCACGTCTTGTGGAACCCCCTCTCCCTAAGGCAGGCCATAGATTATGCCATTTTCTTTCCTGCAACCATGGGTTACAGGAAAGAAAGTTGCTTGATTCCCCTATTAACACAGTCAGTGTTGACGGGGGAATCCCTCTCGTGGAGCTATTGTGTTCTCCCAGCAGGGCGCAGAGAGCCTTCCCTACTGGGAGAACACAGTGATTATTGCTAGTAGCTAAAGCCGCTGGCAATAATTGCATGCTAGCAATCCGACATGCTGGTTTTACCCAAGTTGATTGATATATCGACTTGAGTACAATCAGCCTAGCCCATAGATGGTTCAAATCTTGCTCGGTCCCTGCTGAATCAGCTGAGATTCAAACCATGTATGGCCGGCTTAACTCCCGGTTCCCCACTTTACCCTTCCACCGGCCCGTCCTCACTACTCTTACCCTTCTTCTTGTCTCCTTCTATCTCTACTTCTTATCTCTTTTCTTTCTCCTCTTCTTTCTTTTTACTTTTGCTTGTACCACGGTATTGCAGTTCGATTACGCAGGCTACTTATAATTTTATAGCGCTATGAGTATTGTTTTTCCCATTTAGCTTTGTTTTCCCTGTTATCCAAAACAAAAAACAAAAAAAATAAAATAAAAAAAAATAACACTTTAAAGTGTTTTTTAGTTACCCCAACTTTTCATATTCCTGATATGTGTCTGTGATAACACGTACTTGTATTAAAAAACCTATCCTGCTTTCTTAGTGTGAAATCATTAATCCTGCCAGTCTCCCTGGTTTCCTATTGCAAACTGAGCATGCTAGGCATGAGAGCACATCCATCCCAGCATCCATCCCAGCATGGTCCCAGCATGGTCAGTTTTCTGCCTGTACTGAGAGCACAGCCTGTCTGTCTTCCAATGACCAAGACTTGTACTGACACATCACCCTGCGCAGCCCATGTACTGCTCTCTCTCTCTGCCTTTTACAGACCCCTCCCCTATCAGTCTCCACCTCCCTTATGCAGCTGAGCACAGAGGTCATGTGATCAGTTATAAAAAAATAGAAGAATAGGGGATTTATAATGTATCTTTATATATATATATATATATATATATATATACATTTATATATACACACAAATATTTTAACTTTCATTTTTATTTAAAGCGGTTGTATACTGCAGTTGTTGAAAAAAAATTTCCCTGCAAGGCAATGTCATAATGTGCTAGTATGCATTGCATACTAGCACATTATGAGAGACTTACCTTAGAACTGACATCTTCCCCCGGTCTTCATTCCAGGTTTGCATCCTCCGGTTACATGAGAGTGATGACGTCACTCCCGCGCATGCGTGCGGGAGCCGCTGTTTAAGGTAGGGGCTCTGAGGGTCCGGTGTTCTGTCAAAATAGCCAATTCATTGAGATCTCCAATCACGTCACTTTCTGTTACTGTAAAGCATCAGTAATTGGAGATTTAGATGAGTTGCTGTTTTGACACAACACCGGCAAGCGTGTACACTCCAGTACATGATATTATGAGCAGTCCACCCGATACTAACCAACAAAATGGCCACCTTCAAGGCGGCAACCACTTTTTTCTCCTTAGACGCTGTTCTGTCTAAACAGCAAACTCTTCGTGTACCGGAATTTATACGTTTGCCGGTGTTGTGTCAAAACAGCAACTCGTCTAAATCTCCAATTACTGATATTTTACAGTAACTGCAATTGACGTGATTAGAGATCTCAATGAGTTGGCTATTTTGACAGAACACCGGCACTTGATGCTGGACTTTCAGATAGTATGCGTCACTGGCTGCATGCACTCTGAATTTCTCCTAAACTGTGCAAGTTTTGGAGATATGCAGTGCACCTACAGGTAAGCCTTACTATAGGCTTGCCTGTAGGTACAAGTGGTAGAGCAGAGTTTAATACCACTTTAAACTGAATGGATTGTTTTAACAGATAAGGGTTCACTTATACTTTAAGATTTTTTTTTCTTTCCTTTTTAGTTGATATCACTCAAGAAGGAGATGTTGCATCAGTAACAACCGCATCAACGACTGCTTACACTCTGGGGTCAGGTAATCAGTTCACCCGATCATCATTCATGGATATTCACTAATTGAGGACATCTTACTTAAATATCGGTCAAAAGTTTATGTACTTGTTGGACATCCCATTGCAAAATGCTCAGCACTTATGTTGGAGTAATCCACCTATTGGGGCTGTAATAGCCTTCACTCTTCTGGGAAGGCTTTGGACAAGGTTTTGTAGCGTGTTTGTGGGAATTTGTGCTAATTCAATCAAAAGAACGTTTGTGATGTCAGGTACTGATGGTGGAAGAGAAGAATTGGTTCACAATCTGAATCCCAACCCATCCCAAAGGTGATCAGTAGAGTTGAGGTCAGGGCTCTGTGCAGGACACATGAGTACCTCCACATCAGGTTGTTTAGGGTTGGAGAACGCGCTGGACTGACTCAATCAGTTGTAGGTCAATGGGTGGGTAATGGTGGGGGTGGGATGGAGTTCTCTTCCAGTTATTTCTGTCCAAGAAGGTGAGCCCTTGTTGGCGGCTTGGGCTGTTACCTCTGGGTACGGCTCAATGTAATTTCCGCATGTACTTGTAAGGGTAGGTAAATAGGAGCGCCCAATATCCAGTGAATACAAGTTGGAAGCAGTGTTGCCAACCGTCCGTTAATATATGGACAGCTAGTTAATTTCCGGGCTGTCCGTAAATGTCCATTACAGGCAGCTGTGCCCATAAATAGATGGCCGTGGGCCGACAGCACAAATGCGAATGCACCGTTCCAAAGCCTGCCGGGTTCAGGAAAACTCGTACACGCTCAGCAGGCGGGCGAATGCACAGTGATGTGATGGCGCCGCATGGCACCATGTTTGAATGTCAGGCGTTCGTTCTCGGGGCCCGGGGGTGTCTCGCACAGCAGAGGAGGAGGAGGTCGGTCTCTGCTGCCTGGAATGGAGCGCTGAACAGAGCACTGGTGCTGAGACTGTCACCATCCACTCCAGGTCAGTGACTCAAAGGGTCAGAGGCTGTGTGGGCATGGTGCAGGGGGTCAGAGGCTGTGTGGGCATGGTGCAGGGGGTCAGAGGCTGTGTGGGCATGGTGCAGGGGGTCAGAGGCTGTGTGGGCATGGTGCAGGGGGTCAGAGGCTGTGTGGACATGGTGCAGGGGGTCAGAGGCTGTGTGGGCATGGTGCAGGGGGTTAGAGGCTGTGTAGACATAGTGCAGGGGGTCAGAGGCTGTGTGGGCATGGTGCAGGGGCTCAGAGCCTCTGGATTGCCAGACACTGAGGAGGGGGGTAACCTGTGTAGAGGTAGTCAAGGAAAGAGATAGCAAGGGAGTCACAGTGGAATAGAAAGGGTCTTCCCCAAACTGTTGACACAAGGTCAGACGTGCAACATTTTCTAAAATGTCTTTGTTTCCTTAACCACTTCAGCCCCGGAAGGATTTTCCCCCTTTCTGACCAGACCCTTTTTGAGATTCGGCACTCCGTGGCTTTAACTGACAATTGCACAGTCGTGCAGCATTGTACCCAAACAAAAGTGACACCCTTTTTCCCCACAAATAGAGCTTTTTTTTGGTGGTATTTGATCACCTTTGCGGTTTTTATTTTTTGCGCTATAAACAAAAAAAGTGCGACAATTTTTAATAAAAATAAAACTTTTTTTTTTACTTTTTGCTATAATACATATCCAAAAAAAATATAAAAAAAAAGTATTCCTCAGTTTAGGCCGTTATGTATTCTTCTACATATTTTTGGTAAAAAAAAATCGCAATAGGCGTATAATGATTGGGTTGCGCAAAAGTTATCGCGTCTACAAACGATGGGAATAGATTTATGGCATATTTATTTATTTTATTTTTTTTACTAGTAATAGCGGCAATCTGCAATTTTTAGCGGGACTGCGACATCGCAGCGGACAGATCAGACACTTTTGACACTTTTTTGGGACCAATGGCATTTATACGGCGATCAGAGCTTTAAATAGCTACTGATTACGGTATAAATGTCACTGGCAGGGAAGGGGTTAACACTAGGGGGCGATCAAGGGGCTAAGTGTTCCCTAGGGAGGTGTTTCTAACTGTGGGGGGAGTGTAGTGACTGGGAGTAGAGAGAGAAAGCTGTTCCCGATCACTGGGAACAGCAGATCTCTCTCCACTTCCCTGTCAGAATGGGGATCTGCTTGTTTATATCAACAGATCCCCACTCTGGCTCTGTGAGGAGCGATCGTGGGTGGAAGGCGGACATCGTGCATCGGCTCCAAAGGCGTGCAGTTGGCGCGCACGTGCGCCCCCTACAGTCTCTTAAAGCGTCTCCGTACAGCTATGGTGATATGCGCAATAGAGCCGACCTGCCGCCAGACGATGGCAGCTGGTCGGCAAGTGGTTGACTTGAAACATCTGAACTCAATTATCTGGAGAGGTGTTCATATACTTTGGACCATACAGTGGGAGGTATGATAGTCAAATGTCCAAAAATGTTTAGCCATATAGCGTATTTCACCACTGGAGCTCCATGGTAATGATAAGGAGCCATCATCTGACCTTGCCATAAACCAGGTGTTTAACCACTTACCAACCGGAAGGTTTTCCAGCTTTAGGACCAGAGCACTTTTTGCGATTCGGCGCTGTGTCACTTTAACTGACAATTGCGCGGTCATGCGACGTTGCACCCAAACAACATTTGAGTCCTTTTTTTCCCACAAATAGAGCTTTCTTTTGGTGGTATTTAATCGCCTCTTCGTCATTTCTGTTCGCCGCTATAAACAAAAGAAGAGCGACCATTTTGCAAAAAAAACCCAAATTTCTTACTTTTTGCTAGAATACAAATCCAAAAAAAAAATATAAAAAAAACATTTTTTTTCACCGTTTTTGGCCGATTTATATTCTTCCTCATATTTGCGATTAAAAAAATCGCAATCGGCGTTTATTGATTGGTTTGCGCAAAAGTGGCCGCGTTTACGGATGATGAGAATTCATTTTTGGGGTTTTTTTTTTACTAGTAATGGCGGCGATCTGCGATTTTTAGCGGTACTGCGATATTTCAGCGGACATGTCAGAGCATTTTGACACTTTTTTGGGACCATTGGCATTTATACAGCGATCAGTGCTATAAAAATGCACTGATTACTGTGTAAAGGCCATTGGCAGTGAAGGGGTTAACCTGCAGGGGGCGCTCTAAGGGTTAAGTATGTTCCCTGGGCGTGTTCTTACTGTAGGGGGACTGCCCTGGCTGGGGAAGGGAAGTGGTCACAGCCTTCGTATACAGGAAGGCTGTGATCACAGCCCTTCCCCCTCACACAGAACGGAGGTCCGTGTTTACATACACGGACCTCCGTTCCTTCGCTCCGGGGGGGCCATCGCGGGTAGCCGGCGGCAATCGAACCCGCTGCACCCGCTCCCTGGCCCTCCCCGAACACAGTGAGCGCGCGGGCGCGCCTCCAGCAGCGCGCGCGCGCTCACTAGGCTCGTGAACGCGGCCGCCGTCGTATGACGGCGATTTGCGCTCACGAGCCACCTTGCCGCCGTCAATTGCCGATCGGCGGTCGGCAAGGGGTTAATATATAAACATTTTGGGGGTGATTTACTAAAACTGGAGAGTGCAAAATCTGGTGCAGCTCTGCATAAAAACCAATCCGCTTCCATTTTTTTTTTGTCAAAGCTTAACTGAAGAAGCTGAAGTTAGAAGCTGATCGGCTACCATGAACAGCTGCACCAGGTTTGGTTCTCTCCAGTTTTAATAAATTAGGCCTCTTGCTTACTCAACATTTAATACACTTTTTATTCTTGTACCAATTCTTGTATTAAATACATACAATATTTTTCCATTAATTAACTTTTCAGAACTTCTCTATCCCTATGGATCGGGGGTTGACAATCTCAGTCCAAAGGCTGATGATGGAGGACCACCACAACAAACCCTAACTACCAATGTTCCAGTCTTTGGAGAGATGTACTCTTCATTCTTTGTGAGTGCATTCACATCTAAGCCAGTAACAGGTTAGACATCTTAGCACATACGGAGAGCTGTCCTATAGAAACTTGTAAAAATGCTATTCTTTTCTTCAAACAGATGAACAACAATGGATATCTGTCATTCAAAGTTAACATCACCAATTACAGGCCCCCAAGTCAATCTGTGAGCTACCCATTCTTGGCTCCTTTTTGGTCTGATGTGGATAACAGCGATGAGGGTTCAATCTACTATCGCCAGACCAGCGACAGCGACCTTCTTGTCTGGGCAACAAAGCAGCTTAAAACTTATTTTCGTCTCTACAAATTTAACGCTACATGGATTTTTGTGGCGACGTGGGAAAAGGTTATGTGTCATGGAGCTAAGACTGATCAGGTATTTCCTCTAGAGTAGCCGCTCTCAACCTTTTAAACCAAGAGGAACCCTTGAAATAACTTCACGGTCTCAGGGAACCCCTGCTAAAAATTACTATATCTACAATTCATGATCTATTAGTGTGATGGTCAGTGGGAAGCATACTCCTTATACTTGTAGACATTTGGAAGAATTACACAGATAGCTAAAAAGATCAATTGTGTCAGTGGGAACTTATATGAAAGGCAGAAATTGGTCATTGCTCAAGCAACTCCTAGCACCCTCTGGAGGAACCCTAGGGTTCCACGAAACCCTGGTTGAGAAACCCTGCTCCAGACTAACGAAATCCACACATGTTCCCCAGGGGGAGATCAGGCTTGTAGGAATGGAAATGCAGGACAGTGTAGAGAGATGATGTCCAATGAAAAATACTGGACACATTGGGGGGATTTACTAAAACTGGAGAGTGCAAAATCGGATGCAGCTCTGCATAGAGACCAACCAGCTTCCAGGTTTTACTGTCAAAACTTAATTGAAGGAGCTGAAGTTAGAAGCCGATTGGCTACCATGCGCAGCTGCACCAGATTCTGGGTGCTCCAGTTTTAATAATTCTCCCCCATAATGCGTTTCGCCAGCGGAAACTCTAAAATAATTTTCAGATCTCAGTGACCTTCTACTGAATTCAAGTTATCTGTGGCTGACGGGGGAAAAAGCCCTATGTATTGGTAGTCAGTAGGAAAAATAAAACCTGTACAGTGGTGGTCAGAATGCCACCCTTATAGATAGCTAAAATATCATTGGTGTCATCCTGCTGGCTTTGCCAAGTAGTGTTGGCCCTAGAACTATGCAGGTATTCCCCCCTTCCAAGTCACCCCTTGTCTCTGCACCTTACCCACCTCCAAGCACCTTTGTCCTACCAACTGACAATCCCTACCAGTATTGCCTCTTTTAGAGTATACAGAACCCTTCATATTGTGATGCTAAATAATGTATATGGATTATAGAGAAAATACACATATATTGGGGAAAATCCCCATATGCAAAAGGACTTTCCGGGCACACGCGAGACTAATCACTTAATATTGGATAAAATTAATCATTTATTATGTAAGGTTAAAAAGTGGTCACAGGAACAATAAAATCAAGGGAAAAAATAAACATATTGGGTGCCCATATGGAACACCCACGAGGATCTACAAGGGCAAGCAGGCTGCATTATGCCAGTACATGATACAGTATACAATTCTGATACATGATACCAAAATACTGTGTACATAAGAGTCAAGGATGGACGGTCGACGCGGTTCGCTGAAAAGCTTCTTCTGGACCTTGTCCTTGTAGATCAGCCTTTCTCAAACTTTTCAACACAGAGGAACCCTTGAAATAATTCTCCAGTCTCGGGGAACCCCTGCGAAAAATTAAAAATCTACAACTCAAGATACATTAGTGTGATGGTCAATGGGAAGAATGCTCCTTACACTTGTAGTCATTGGGAAGCATTACACCCTTACAGATAGCTAAAAAAAACAATAATGTCAGTGGGAATTTATCTGAGAGGTAGAAACTGACCATTGCTCAAGGAACCCCTAGCAATCTCTGGGGGAACCCTAGGGTTCCATGGAACCCTGGTTGAGAAACCCTGTTGTTGACTATGAATAGAAAATACATATTTATGCACAAATTTAGAGTAATCAATAAACTATATACATTGCATTTTTACATCCTGATATTTTAGTATAGAGTATGGCTTACTTGTAGCTGTCAAGGCTCCAAAGGGACAATGAATCAAGGGAGCAGGCACAGGGGACCTAAGCTGGCTGAACTGGACCCAAAGAGGTATCTAGGCAACAATAACATTGAGGAATCTACTTGAAATGACCCAAAAGCTGAAAAGTGTTGCTTGTATATGAAACATGTTAATGATAACAATAAAAACAATAAAATAGATCCCTTGAAGCCAGCAACAATAACCCCCCCCCCCCCCACATATATCCCCCCAGAATTAATAGATTGCCTTAGCAACAATAGACCCCCAGAAACAATAGATCCATCCAGCAACAATAGACCTCCCTGCAACAAAACAACAAAATACCCCCCCAGTAACAATAGCGCTACCCCAGCAAAAATACACCCTTTCCAGCAACAATAGATCTCCCAGGAGCCAATATCAATAGACCCTCCAGCAGCCAGCATCAATAGACTCCTCCCTCAAAAGTAGATCCTTTCCAGCAACATAAGGCCCCCTAGCAACATAAGACCCTCCCAACCACAATAAACCTCCCTAACAACAATAGACCTCCCCAGAAACAATAGAACCCCCCACCCCACAGCAATAGATCCCCCAATAGATTTCTCCCAGCTACATTAAATCCCCCAGGAGTCAGCAACAAAAGACGCTCCTGGAAAAAAAACAATTGTTGCTGTAACTTCTTGTCTAACTGTAGAGTGAGCTGGAGTTTGGCTTTAACGTTTTAGTGTATGCTGCTAGTACATTTAACACTCCCTTCCCCCAAGACTGACAATGCTGCTGTCCAAAGGTGCCCCCTGTGCTCCTTCACTCAGAGTGGGGGGCTCTGTAATACAGGAGGTGTGTTACTGGCCAGATCACCAGGTAAAAACACAGGGGGTAAAAGCCTAAAAAAGAAAACGAATGCAGCCACCACATCTCATGATTGGTAAGTTGCAATATATTACATTTTTAGTCTTGGGTTTAACACCGCTAACCGCAGATGGCATCTTGGCAATGGGATAACAGTACTAAGCAGAAACAATGTGGAATAAGACCTCTGTAGCCTTAATCTGTCTTTAGCCACCAAGCACATATCATTATCATTATTATTATTATTTCATTTTTATGTTTAAAGAAGACCTGTACTGTGGAAACCCACAAAAAGGAACTCAGCTAATCAACAGTATTGCTTGTAGGCTTCCTAAATCTGATCTTTTTCCCATTACTGACTTACCATACCTTGTGTGGAGGTGGTACTCTTAGTAGAGGGAGAGAAGTTTGTTTCCTCTTGTCAGAGCTGCCCCCTTGATGACTGGTGATCTGCATGCATATGATGCAGCATGATTATTGTAGGGAGCATGGGAAGAAGCAGCAGGGCTGATGTAGGAAACAAATATCCACAGAATGTATGAGGCAAAAGCAGGAAGATCCTTGCATTGCAGGTTCTCATGTACATCTTCCTCTCCAGCAATGAGAACAGTAGTGACATCACCAATTCTGGTAATATAGTTAATCAGAAGTAGGAGTACCTTAGATAATAACACTGATGTACCACTATGAGGCTTAGAAGTGCCTGGGAACCAGAAGTTCAGGAAATATATGTTACCTATAAGATAGGAAATATTCACTTTTTGAGTTTAGGTCCATCTTACTACTTCTTAGCCCATGAAGAGTGAAGCTATCTTCGCATGCGGCTCACAGCAGGGGTCTGATGCATCCCCGTTCATCATTTCAGGTCCAATTTCAGCCCAAATTTTTGCCTGAATTTGGACCTGAAACGGACAAAAAGCCGCACAGGGCTCCTGTGCAAATTCGCACCGGAGCCGCATCGGATATGTGAACCGGCTCCATAGAGAGCCAGTCAAAATCTCCTGGCATTGCAAATTGGATGCGGGGAACCGCATCCAATTCGCAATAGTGTGAACCCAGCCTAAAGGTACTTACTGCATTGACATGAAATGACTTATTGTGATTCAAAAAACTGTTTTTTTTTTAATTCCTGGAGATTTAGGGGTGAAAAAAACAAAAAATGCTTAAAATGGTAGTAAACCCTCCTATCATTTTCAGCCAAGGAAGCTGCCATCTTGGCCTCTGTTTAACCTACAACTGCCATGATGCTGCACATGTGATCAGCTATGACACCAGCCATTGGATGGTTTGGCAGTTTGGTTTAGAGCACAACCAATGGGAGTGTTACATTTCCGGCACGTGACGGAAATGTAACTGGTTTTTAATCTGTTAAATGGATGGGTTTACTACCGCTTTAATTGGAAGTTAAGTGGAAATTCAATAGCAGTACCCTACTGGAAAGAATGTGATGACTTAAATAATAAATAGTAATAAGTATTATGTGAAGTTGGTTAATTCATGGTTCTCTTTCAGAGGAACACTTTTCAAGTTGTCCTGATCTCCGATGGGAAACTCACATTTGTGCTGTTTAATTATAAGGCCCTTATGTGGCCAGATTTGATCAATGGTTACCTGAGTGGTAACTTGGCACTGGTGAGTATGGGAATGCAAAGATTGTGCATCATAGCATCTTTGTATATTTTAATATCTGTTTATGGTGTTCATTTTCATCCTCCAGTAGATCAGCCTTTCTCAACCTTTTCAACACCGAGGAACCCTTGAAATAATTCTCCGGTCTCGGGGACCCCCTGCTAAAAATGAAAAATCTACAACTCATGATACATTAGTGTGATGGTCAATGGGGAGAATGCTCCTTACACTTGTGGTCATTGGGAAAAATTACTCCCTTAGAGATAGCTAAAAAGATCAATGGTGTCGTAAATTTATCTGAGAGATAGAAATTGACCATCAAGGAACCCCTAGCAACCTCTTGAGGAACCCTAGGGTTTCACGGAACCCTGGTTGAGAAACCCTGGTCTAGATAGTTCTTAATGCCTTTGCTATTTTCTTGAATTTATTATTTATTTGCTTTCTTATTACAGATACTTACAGTATATAGAGTGTGATATTGGCGGTTAGTGTAGAGCCTACCAGTGAGCTGAGTCCATGCCAGTTGTGCCGTTTAAGGGTTTGTTGGCTCACTTTTATTACAGGTAAAGAAAAACAAGTCCAATAACAGAACAGTTGCCCAAGCAGGGGTATTCACCATCAACACAAAATAATGTTCAGCCTCCTGGCTCTCTTTAGCAGCACCACTGCTCAGGCTTCATCCTCGGTCCTCTTGACCCTGTAACCGTGTCCCTGTTTGGTACATACACTGTAACTCTGCTGGCACTCTCCTTTACAGCTTTTCTGCTGCTGCTACAGCCCGCAGGCTCGGGCCCTCTGTCTGCTCTGACAGATGGTACCGTGCAGACATGCAGGCTTCGTCCTTGCACACCAGGACTTCTTGGGAGGGTGGAGCCCAGAACCCTGGTCCTGACTTTACAATTAGCCCAGGATGCACCTGCACAACCAACCTCCTGGATATTCCTAAATCCGGGATTGAAGATTTCATTCCAACCAGAACACTGCAAAATCTCCAGGCTCCAGGTGCCCAACTGGATTTTACAAACCTCGGAGGAAACTGACAAAACAGATTCCTCCACATTAAATAATCATCCTGGAGCCCCTCAACCTGTCTGGTTGAAAATAATGGGCGACAAACGCCGCAACAGGGAACCTTATTGTCACAAGAGCCATTCATTTATGCAGTGCTTTACATATATACATTGTACATTCACATCAGTCCCTGCCCTCAAGGAGCTTACAATCTAAGGTCCCTAACTCACATTCATACATACACATACTAGAGACAATTAAGACAGGAACCAATTAACTTACCAGTGTGTCTTTGGAGTGTGGAAGGAGAACCGGAGGACCCGGAGGAAACCCACATAGGCACGGGGAGAAAATGCAAACTCCAGGCAGGGAGGGTCATGGTTGGGATTCCAACCAACGACTCTCGTGCTGCTGGGTGGCAGTGCTAACTACTTAACCCCTTCCTGATAATATCCTTACCTCTGTGTCGCCCAAAGTAGTTAAATAAGATAGACTGAGCCTTTTTCTGCTACGCCTCAAAATTCAGAAATTCACTTCCAAAGAACATCTGAGATTCATCTTCTCTATAATAATTCAAATCAAATCGAAAAACTTTTTTCTTTAGACAAGCTTTCATGTAATTGTCCCTTTTTTCCTCTGTTTTATGCTGTGTATTTTATTTCTCCTGTCTTTGTAAAGCACTTTGAGAAGCTAACTTTAACCACTTCAATACCAGGCACTTTCACCCCCTTCCTGCCTGAGCCAATTTACAGCTTTTTCTAAAGAAATTAATCATTTCCGGAAATTAAAAAAAAACATGTTTTTCTTCGCCTCTGTTGTAAAATTTTGCAAATAAATAATCTTTCTTCATAAATGTAGGCCAAAATGTCTTCTGCTACATTTCTTCGGTGAAAATAACCCAAATCAGTGTATATTTATTTAGCCTGTATGAAAGTTATAGAATCCACAAACTATGGGATATATATCTGAAAAATGTATACAAAATACCCCTCAAATGACCACTTTTTGGAAAGTACAAGGTCCAAGGTATTTAGTAAGAGGCATAGCAAGTTTTTTGAAGTTGTAATTTTTTTGTCTTGTTTGAAAAATTAAGCCATATATATAAATATATATATATATATATATATATATATTTTTTTTTTTTACATCCTGTCACCAGTGCAGTACAGCATCATCATATGACTGGCGTGGCTGTGATCAGGGACACTGACTGGTGACAGTGCAAAAAAAAAAATAATGCTATTTTTTAAAAAAAAAATTTTTTATTTTTTATCATATATATTCTTTTATTTACTATTTTTTTAACACGCTTTCACCAGAGCAATATAATGTTACCATAGTAACATTGTACTACTCTGGGAAAGTAGTCTTTTTTTTTTTATGTTTTTTTGTTTTACACAGTATGTTTGCCTTTAACCCCTTCAGATCTGCACTATAGCCGAAGTACGGCTCCAGCGCGGATCTGAATTTCCGGGATGATGTCCATGGACGTCCTGCCCTTGTGCACTCCTGGCGCGCACTCACAGGCAGCGGTGGCGCACGCACAGCTGCCGCATGCTGCGTGGGCGTGCCCGTGGGTCGGATGGACTCGATGTCCGCCCGAGACCCACGATCGCCTGTCAGAGCTGCAGAACGGGGAACCGCCAGTGTAAACACAGTGGTTCTCCGCTCTGTGACAGGGGACATGACAGATCTACTGATCCCTGTCACTGGGATCAGTTAGATCTGTTCTGTCCCGGCCAGCCCCGCCCCCCCCCACAGTTAGAACACGCCCAGGGAACACAGTTAACCCTTAGAGTGCCCCCTTAGTGTTAACCCCTTCACTGCCAATGACATTTATACAGTAATCAGTGGACATTTAAATTTCTGATCGCTGTATAAATGTCATTGGTCCCAAAAATGTGTAAAAAATGTCCGACATGTCCGCCCCAATAAAAATCGCAGATCCCTGCTATTACTAGTAAAAAAAAATAAAAAATAATAAAAACGCCATAAACCAATTCCCATAGTTTGTAGACACGATAACTTTTGCGCAAACCGATCAATATACGCCGATTGTGATTTTTTTAACCAAAAATATGTAGAAGAATATATATCGGCCAAAACTGATGAATAATTTTTTTTCATTATTATTTTTGAATTTGTATTATAGCAAAAAGTAAAAAATATTGTTCTGTTTTCAAAATCGTCGCTCTTTGTTTGTTTATAGCGGTGTTCCGAAATGACACAGAGGTGATCAAATACCACCAAAAGAAAGCTTTATTTGTGGGGGAAAAATAATAAAAATTTTGATTGGGTACAACGTTGCACGACCGCGCAATTGTCATTCAAAATGTGACAGCTCTGAAAGCCAAAAATTGGTCTGGGCAGGAGGGGGGTTTAAGTGCCCAGTAAGCAAGTGGTTAACAATGAATTGCATTGCTACAAGCAATCATTCTACTGAATGAAATCGGTTCATTCAGTTTGTTTTGCTGTGATTAGTTTAAAGTGTAAAGGCAAAACTTTTTTTTTTTCATTTTTTTAGAAGTGAAAATGTTTTCACTTCTAAACTCAGAATACAGAGGGGCCATAAATCTAGCATCAGCACATAAAACTTAAATCACATTTTTTGCAACCGCAATCAGACATCAGCAGCCCTGAGGAAGGGGGAGTCTTTGATCCCCCGAAACGTGTTGGCTCGACTCCATTGTATTTACTACAATCAAAATAAATACTCACTAACTTTATACCTGACTCTGGGCGCTCCTTTCACACACACCCTGATCCAAGCGCGGAAACAACGCTCTCAAGCCCCAAACCAGAGGTAGCAGTCCAAGCCCCGCAAGAGGGCCCATCACCTCTCCTCTACCCAGTCAGTTAGATGCACTGGGAGTGGGTACGCTCCCACAATCATTCACATACAGACTCTGAACTAAGGGAGTCAGTCCAGCGCGGTCTCCCATTTGTAAAATACAATCCATTTTAGTCAGTTTCAGGAGGACCCCATAAAGACTCCACTGTTAGTCCGGATTTCCAACCTTACTTAGGATTTTCTCACACAAAAGGAACAAACATAAGTCTAGTACTGCACTCAAGTTAGACCGAATGCCGATGACGTGAGTCGTGAAAACATGTAATAGTTTTGGCACCAATTCAGTCATTGCTCCTTGATGATTAAACCTGATTTGGGTGAAACGCATTGAGATGTGGCCAATGGGTGGGGACTGAGCTGAATCTGGAACTACTACATGTTATCATGATTGAAATCATTGAAATGGGGCCTGACTTGGGTTTAGTGTTTTGAAAGCATGGAGCTAGATGTGCTGCTTTTGGACAGTCACCTGAAGCAGAAGAAGGACAAAAGGATACAAATGTGATAGACTTAGAGTGGCACCATTTAGGTCAAGATACACTATACTGCCAAATGTATTGGGACACCTGCCTTTACACGCACATGAACTTTAATGGCATCCCAGTTAGACCGTAGGGTTCAATATTGAGTTGGCCCTATAACAGCTTCAACTCTTCTGGGAAGGCTGTCCACAAGGTTTAGGAGTGTCTATGGGAATGTTGGACCATTTTTCCAGAAGTGCATTGGTGAGGTCAGGCACTGATGTTGGAAGAAGGCCTGGCTCGCAGTCTCCACTCTAATTCATCCCAAAGGTGTTCTATCAGGTTGAGGTCAGGCCAGTCAAGTTCCTCCACCCCAAACTCGCTCATCCATGTCTTTATGGACCTTGCTTTGTGCGCTGGTCCAAATCATTTGGTGGAGGGGGGATTATGGTGTGGGGTTGTCTTTCAGGGGTTAGGCTTGGCCATGGGCGTCCGCAGAACTTTTTCCAGGGGGGGGGGCATAATTTCAAGGTCATCCATGCTCTGCCCCTTTTTGACAATGTCATAATTCCATTATCACAGTCAGAGACTGCAGACGTAGTACAGGAGATGGTCAGAGACTGCAGACATGATCCAGGAGATGGTCAGAGACTGCAGATGTGATACAGGAGATGGTCAGAGACTGCAGACATGATCCAGGAGATGGTCAGAGACTGCAGACGTGATACAGGAGACAGTCAGAGACTGCGGACATTATACAGGAGACGGTCAGAAACTGCAGACATGGTACAGGAGACGGTCAGAGACTTCGGACATGGTACAGGAGATGGTCAGAGACTGCAGACATAGTACAGGATACGGTCAGAGACTGCGGACATGGAACAGGAGACAGTCAAAGACTGCATACATAGCACAGGAGACAGTCAGAGACTGCAGACATAGCACAGGAGACAGTCAGAGACTGCAGACAAAGCACAGGAGACAGTCAGAGACTGTGGACATGGTACAGGAAACGGTCAGAGACTGCATACATGGCCCAAGAGACTGTCAGAAACTGCATACATGAGAGGATAAGGACTTAGTGGGGAACCCCTGATCTGATCCCTGATTCCAGGGGGGGCAATTGCCCCCCCCTTGCCCCTACCTGCGGACGCCCATGGGCTTGGCCCCTTAGTTCCAGTGAAGGGAACTCTTAAGGCGTCAGCATACCAAGACATTTTGGACAATTTCATGCTCCCAACTTTGTGGGAACAGTTTGGGGATGGCCCCTTCCGGTTCCCACATGACTGTACACCAGTGCACAAAGCTAGGTCCCATCTGGGATCCAGAATAATAAAATGTTTTTGTTAAAGTATTGAAGAATCACCAAGAACCTCTTGGCATAACCAGAGTCCCAGTGCGGTAAAGTGAGCAGAGGTCATATTCTGTCCAATGGACCTGAAAGGGAGCCATAAGTTATATTGTGGGTAGGACAAAAGCCACATGGAATGACCAAGTAGGATTTCTGTTCTGACCATTTTATGATCTATCGTTACTAATACAAAAAGAAATGTATACACATTTTCACCCTATAAAAAATGTTTAATTTGTGTGTTCAAATTTGAGACTTTCTCCCTCAATAACGACCTGTTCTTTAAAACATAATTATTGCATTATTAAATAATTAAATATTGATTATCTCTCCAGGCTGCTCTAAACAATGGCAATGGGACAAGTAACTACACACTTCCCGGCTCTCTGACAAATTCCATGGCGAATTTGGTGACAGGCAGCAATGTTAATGTAACCGGCCGCTGGGCTTTCAACATCGATTCAATTACTGTTAATTTTACCGATACGTTCATGGGTAAGTGCAGTGAGATCGTAACTCATAATTTTACGAAAACAGTCATACACATGGCAATTACATCACATTTAAATGTGTACATGCATTACACTTTTTATTAGCATACATTAATTTAAAAAAAAAAAAAAAGTTTTTCAAAATGTATTTACTTTTATTTTCTTAAATACTTTTGGCTGGTGCTTTTAAAGTTAATATAATTATATTTAAACAGTATTTAACTAGAAAAGTTGTTTTTAAAGTTAATACAATTATTTAACTAGAAAAGTTGTTTTAACTTAGATGTTTAATTGTATTTATTTTTTAAGATAAATACCTTTGGCTGGTGTTTTTAAAGTTAATATTAATTATATTTATACAGAATTTAACTAGAAAAGTTGTTTTAACTTAGATGTTTGATAGTTTAATTTTATTTATTTATTCTTATGATAAATACCTTTGGCTGGTGTTTTTAAAGTTGATATTAATTATATTTATACAGAATTTAACTAGAAAAGTTGTTTTAACTTAGATGTTTGATAGTTTAATTTTATTTATTTTTTCTTATGATATATACCTTTGGCTGGTGTTTTTAAAGTTGATATTAATTATATTTATACAGAATTTAACTAGAAAAGTTGTTTTAATTTAGATGTTTGATAGTTATATGATTTTTTAATTTTCTTAACATAAATACTATTGGCTGGTGTTTTTAAAGTTAATATTAATTATATGTAAACAGTATTTAACTAGAAATGTCATACCATAGTATGTGCTTGATGTTTTCATTAATCATTTAATGCATATACACAACAACAAAAAAAATATTGAACCACAGGATATTTACTTTTTAATGAAATTCATTTAAAAGAACAGAATTTACAATTAATTGATTAAAAAAAAAGAAGATTCTATTTCTAACACTATTTTAGGGAGCGAAGATACATCAAGGTGGAATGAAGTGAAAAAAAAAATGTAATAGGAAGAAAATTGCAGTACATTACCATATAAACTTGAAAAACAATTAACTCAGCACCAAAGACAACGAAAACATAATAATAACTTGCAGTGAAAAATAATTCATATAATACCAAACATAAAAACAGTGTGTTATCCATTTGTATTTATTACCATATATTTATCACATTTCTGAAGAATGCCAAAACTGTTTGTAAACATCACTTCTACTTATTCCCATCATTTTGTACCCTTATGATTATGTCACAAACGTTCCTTCTGTGAAGTACTTCTTTGATATCTACCTTTCTTAATTTATAAAAAAAAAAAAAACATTCCATAACATATTGAAGCTAAAAAGCACACATAAATATGACAATAGTTAAAGCTGACAACACATAAAAAAATAAATACCACTGAAAATTGAAACATATAAAATACTGATTGAAAGTTGCACTTTTTTATAATCAACTGTCCATTCAATTTAGGTTTATTTATTTTTTTTAATAATTCAGTATGTCTTTTTCCATTACACATGCATCTGTTACCATATCTGAATCAAACTGGAAATATTAGGTACGTCCATCTGCAACATTGTGCATGGGATAGCGTGGTGGGTATTAAGCAAAGTCTTATTTTATTATTTTATGATTAAAGGGGCAGTGCAGAGCTCCTACAAGATTTTTCAACAGACACAGGAAGGACCTTGTCGTGGTTCTGTTGCTCACTATCCGTGGACATCATTGCAACCAATCATTAGATAAGCGTGACCATTTTAAAGCGTATTTCCACTTTTGCAGTCAATTTGAGAAAGCCTCGCTATATTATTGCTATGTTTTCCTATTCACACAGGATACCTAACCATTTAGAAAAAAAAAAAAATTCCTAGGGATGAGCTCAGTGTTTAGGACATTCGGCATTGACGAACATGACAGCTTCTGACTATCAATGGTTGCTAAGGAAGCAGCATCTGCTGGCAGCAGCTGGGTCCTTACCAACCACTGACATCACACAGCCTATGTGGACATGCTCACCCCCCTACACAAATAGCAATTGCGTTTGATACACGGGGCCTTGGAAAACTAGATATCTTTCAGTCAGGGTTTAAATAAAATAGTAAAAAAATGTAAATAACAAGGGTAATGAGGAGCCATTAGCCACAAGACAAAGAAAGAAGGATGGTCTTCTGCGGGTATTTATGCTCTCCCCTTCGGGGTACGGGCTGGAGAATTTTGGCACAAGAACAACCTCAGTTAAAAATAGTACCGAGTTTGGGGATTTACTCAATTTGCTATTTGGTTTGAACACCACTAACCTTGGTGAATTTACCAATCAACAACTTCATTAAAACTTTTGGTTGCAATGCTCCCCATGCATGGTGCTAACGCTTCCTTTATCACATTATTGGCCACTATACCTGGTCTAACCCCTAGGGATGGGGTTAAGATGAGGTTCAGGAAGGAAGGAAGAAGGCTTCTCTTTTGCACTGCTGACCATGTCTTTGTTCTTATCAGGTTATGGCAATTGGATAAAAGAAGTCACATGAACTCTGATCATGAGACAACGTCATGGTCATTATGACAAAACACCTTGATGTGATAATGAATCCTCTACCATCATCGTCCTTTGAAGAGATAGCACTGCTTTCAGCTACTGTGAATATATTTAGGTCATTCTTGCAGGTACCTTTGGAGGTCTATGTGAAGAGAATCAAATGGCGCCAGATTAGAATCGAGTAAAAACAACTAGAATTTATTGCTAGACGCTTACATATAATTTACATGTAAGTGTCTTGCAATACATTCTAGTTGTTTTTGCTCGATGCTGTTCTGGTGACCTTTGATTCTCTTCACGTGTATATGAGGGACTCCGATGCCGGTGACTGCCCGTTTTTCTGATCTTCTTCAACTTGTGCATCTTGCCATCTCATCCCAGCTGCATCCTCCATCCCTTTATGGTCTTTATGGTCTCAATGAAGTCTCATACCAGATTGTACATCCATATGTCGGTGAAGTGTTGATTGACTTGCTACTTTTGGTTTGTTTTATGTGTACCGCTACCTTTTGAGATCTAAGCCAGCTTGCATAAGAGCCTTATGAAATGTAACTTTATGACTCGCTACAAATAAACTTTAAAATTAGAAGCTAAAAATGTAATCTTTCTCTTAAAGTGGAATTCCAAATAATAATGAAAGTCTTCCCTTGGTTAAGATGTATAAATACTGAAACATTTATATTATGCATTATTGCAATAGCCGATTGTCTTAATAGAACCAATAGTCTAATCTAGACCATCAACAATCCTCCTGAGCTTTACCGACAACAATGTGCCTGTGCAGCCGAATGCGTCTGCTTAGAGCCACTTCCTGGAACCGTTGCCGGTGTCTGTGTAAGCATTACAGCAGAGTTCCAACTAGCCCCGCCCTGCCTTGCCCAGTTTTGACCCTGTCTCGCCTGGCCCCACCCCATCCCGCCTGGCACAGCATCATCTGCGATGCCGTATGTTTCAAGGAATGTGCTTCAACTACTCCTATCCTCCTAGCTTGCAGGAGGGAAGGAGAGCTGTAGTACCTCTATAAAAACATGCTTTATACATTTTACTCATATCAATCTACTATTATGGTGTAAATAATTACATGGAGTTAAAAGAGAAGTGCAGGGTATGAAAACAACAAACATTCATACTCACCTAGGTGGGTGCCATATCAATCTGATGCTGCAACTCTGCCCTGGCGCCTCTACATTGAGAACTGTGCCATCAAAGGCCACAGAACACTTTGTTCTTGGATCCACTGTGAGCATAGAGTGATGACTCTCAGTCCCCACTCTGTGCTCTGCCCCGTGGAGCAGGCAGGAGCAGTTGACTCAGGCTCTCAGCAGTGCATTGAGAGCCTAAGCCAGCTGCCAATCCAGGCATCTGGGCGGATCTCGATATTAAAGTCGGGATCTCTCCACAGTCTGGACCAGCTGAGTGAAGTCAGCCAACAGTAGATTTTAGCCTGCTGTTGACTGAATACGGTCACAGGAGTGTAGAGCAAAGTACACTCCCCTGATCCCCAGGAGAAGTAGGGCCAAAAGAGCTTTGGTCCTACTTCTCCTTTCATTGAAAGCAAGCCATTCCTTCCAATTTAACATTACATTAAAAAAATAGCCCTATTAAAAAAGGGCAAGTCATTGGAGTTGTTTTAATAAAAGCAATTAAGCTTGTAGGCATCTCCTTAAAGGTTTATCCTCCTACTGGTGGAGTACTATGTAGGTATCCTTATATAAGGTGGGTGAAGCTTGGGCTCAGGGCCTGTTTTTAGCCGTAAGAGAGGGAGATTGAAGGAAGGTCTTCTGTGGGGTTTTATGCTTTCCCCTTCAGGGGAGGGGCTGGAGAATTTAGTGTTTCCCTTTATTCTCCACTTCGGAAGAGCTGGTCAACTGTAGGAGCTTGCAGTCCAAGGATAGAGATAAAAACGGAATTACATCTGCTGAGAGCCACAAGTGATCCAATGCCTAAACACATTGATCTAAAGGCAATATTTGTAGAATGTTAATGCAACTATTTGGACTATTCCATTAGGCCTCATACACATCGGCGTATCTAAAAAAATAAACAAAACGTCGGGTCCGACGTCAAGGAAAAAAAGTCGACGTTTTTCGGCGTTATGCATTGGCGTCAATAGGCGTTTTTTTAAAAAAAATCATCCCTCTGCTATTTTTCAACCTAAAAACGTCGGCGTCAAAAAACGCCGGAAAACGCCGGTACAATATTAGGTGGCGTTTCTTGGCGTTAGTTGGCGTTTGCGTCAAAAAATGTCAAAACGTTACAGCCTCAGAACGCGATGGCCATGGGTTCTACTTTCTGCTCACTAACGCCGACGCCACCTACAGCTCAAAAACGCCGACGTTTTTATGGGGCCATTGACTAACATGGAGAGCTGTAAAAAACGCCAGAAAACGCCGGCGTCAAAAAACGTCCGTGTGTATGAGGCCTAAAAGAGTATTTAGGTATAGAATGTTTATTGCAACAACAAGCCTCCGTGTTATCATCCAATGAGTGCCTATTACAGCCAATAACTGGGAAAACGAGTCATGTTAGTTGCGAAGTGTTTTGGTGCAAACCTGGTTGGCCTCAGAGCTGCTGGTGGTTGGATAAACAGAGTCACCCTCTTACCGGTGAGTGATGACCCCCTCAGGTAATACACGTCAGATGGCCCCCTTGTAACATGGACTCGGAGTGTTCAAGTGGACTTTGGGAGTTCCAATCTAAACTTTGGGAGGCCCACAGCTGCTATCCATGAAACTATTATATGTTTGGGTTGAAGCAACATGTGATGCCCCTGCAAACTGTATATTTCAGGGATGTCCTGGCTGTGTGTGATGGCCATGGGAAAACTAGCTGGAAGCTGCCAACAAGCTGTTCACTTTGCAAGGGACGTTCCACTTTGCATTGGAATTTGCCCCAGAGCTTAGTGAATGCATTGAAGTTTCACTTTGAAAAGAATACCCAATCAGGTGAAAGGAACATAACAGCCAAATTTGAAAGGAAATTCCAATACCTATAATTTAATCTTTAGTTATTATTAGTTAGTTATTATTTTGAATTTTCGGATTTTCTTTCTTATTTTCGGAATTTTCAGATTTTAGAATTTCTGAATTTCAGAATTTTAGAATTTCTGCTTTTTATAGTTTTCGAATTTCCAAATGTTTGAATTTTCGAATTTCTGAATTTCCCAATTACCGAATTTTCGGCTTTTCGAATTACGATTTTTTTTCCTTTTCGAATTCACAAATTTTTGAATTACCCCTGTCAGCCCAGCCCACTCACAGTTAGAACACGCCTAGGGAACACAGTTGACCCCTAGATCACCCCCTGCAAGTTAACCCCTTCCCTGCCAATGACATTTACACAGTAATCAGTGGCTATTTAAATTTCTGATCACTGTACAAATGTCATTGGTTCAAAGAAAAAAAGTCAGTCAAGTGCCAAAAATGTCCGACATGTCCGCTGCAATATCACAGTCCCGATAAAAATCGTAGATCGCTGCCATTACTAGTAAAAATTCTCTCCCTTCTGTCTGTGAGACTTGGCTGATCATAGATCAGGTAAATGGCCAATGACAGCAGGCCCTTTACCACGTGATCAGCTGTCAGCCAATGCCATCTGATAACAGAAATAAACAGATGCTGGTTGTCGTTTTTTTTCCTTCACACTCTCTGAAGGGAAAAAAAGCAGCTGCTTCGATTAGAGAGACATTGATCCCCTTAGCGCCCAAATGTGCTGCAAATCAGTGCCACCAGTGCCACCTATCAGTGCCCACCAGTGCCACCGATCAATGCCCACCAGTGCCATATATCAGTGCACACCAGTGCCACATATCAGTTCCCAACAGTGCCCATCAGTGTCACATATCAGTGCCCACCAGTGCCACATATCAGTGCCCATCATCAGTGCCACCTACCAGTGCCTATCAGTGCCACATATCAGTGTCCATCAGTGCCACCTATCAGTGCCTCCTGATTGGTGCCCACCTGTGCCGCCTCATCAGTGCCCATCAATACAACCTATCAGCGCCACCTCATCAGCGCACATCAGTGAAGGTGAAAAATTACCTGTTTGCAAAATGTTAAAACAAAATATGAAAAATCTTTTTTTTTTCAAAATTTTCAGTCTTTTTTTGTTTGTTTAGCAAAACATAAAAACTCAGTAGTGATTAAATATCACCAAAGCTCTATTTGTATGAAAAAAATTATAACAATTTCATACTGGTACGGCGTTGCATGACCGCTCAATTGTCATTCAAAGTGTGACAGCGCTGAAAGCTAAAAATTGACCTGGGCAGAAAGATGGTATAAGTGCCCAGTAAGCAAGTGGTTAAATACCCCTCCGTTCGTTCCCATTGGAGGAGACCGAGATCCGTAAAAAATGTCCAATTAGGTGTAAAACCCACATTTATATTGCCTAGTTATCTCCAAGAGCGGCTGTATATGTTGGAACTCACCCTTTACAAACAATACAACCAGTTGCATATATCCAGTGGTGATTCATATATATATCAAAGAGCAATGCCATTAAACATATATCTTTTATTAAACTCAAAAATGAAAACTAACAAAAATATGATAAATGTATATGGAAAAAATATATATATATATTTTTTTTTTTAAACTAAAAAAATAATAAAAAATAAAATATGTATGTATGAAATGGAATATATATAAAATGTTTCTAAGAGTACCCTCTAGTGGTCTAACTAAGTATAACAACTGTTAAATATGGCCCTCATTAACACTGAACGATCGCCATCAAGTGGACTAAATATGACGCCAAAAGAATTATGTATATAAAATGAAACCAAAAATTCTTGCCCAATCCATATTCACTGGTACGGTGGGGGAACTAGTAAAATTAACGAATAGTCCCCTTTATTTCCATTAAACCTAGCTCCATTACAATTAAAGGGAAGGATTGGGGGGGGGGGGGATTAAAACCTTCCGAAATTAGTGAAGTCGAGGCCTTCCAAAATTAGGGGGGGGGGGGGTTAGGAAGGGAAATTAACATTACCTCGATCCAAATTACCTTTATTTCCCCTGATAAGCAATTAAAATGATCAAGGGGGTGGCATGGTCACTTATACCTAACCCGTTCTTAAAAACCAAAGTAAAATATATGTATTAAGAAAACCGCAGTATAAATCAGGTGAACTACCGCTAGCAAGTCACAATTACTCCCGGTATAAATTGTCAACAATATGAATCAATCTGGTGATCTCCCATGAGAATCTTTGTAAAATATATATAAGGTAAAGTATGTATGTATAAAATAAAAAATAATAAAAAAATCAAATTTTTTTTTTTATATATATATATAAAAAAGGTATATGTAAATAGT
>BLSH010319473.1:437705-453621 GCA_018402905.1 Glandirana rugosa | reverse complement strand
TTAAAAAAAAAAAATTGCGTAAGGTCCCCCCCCCCCCCCCCAAAGTCCATAACAGACCATTCAGGTCTGGTATGTATTTTAAGGGGAACCATGCCCAATATAAAAAAAATTGTGTAGGTGTCCCCCCAAAGTCCATACCAGGCCCTTTAGGTCTGGTATGGATTTTAAGGGGAACCCGCGCCAAAATGTAAAAAAAAAAATTGGGTAGGGATCCCCCCAAAGTCTGTATCAGGCCCTTCAGGTCTAGTATGGATTTTAAGGGGAACCCTATGTGAAAAGTTTTTTAAAAATTTGCGTGGGGGTCCCCCCCAAAGTTCGTACCAGGCCCTTCAGGTCTGATATGGATTTTAAGGGGAACACCGCACCAAAATTAAAAAAAAAGGTGTCCTCCCCAAAGTCCATACCAGACCCTTCAGGTCTGGTATGGATTTTTGAATTTTAAGGGGAACCTCGCACCAAATTTTTTTTAAAAAATGGCATGGCCCCCCCCAAAATCCAAACCAGACCCTTATCCGAGCACGCAGTCCTGGTGTTGCAGGAGGGGTGAGGATGAGTGAGCGCCCCCCCATTCCGAACTATACCAGCCCACATGCCCTCAACATGGGGAGGATGCTTAGAGGTCGCCCCCAAAGCACCTTGTCCCCATGATGATGGGGAGAAGGACCTCAACTCCCCACAACCGTGGCCAGTGGTTGTGGGGGTCTGTGTGAAGATGAAGAGAGGAAGCAAGAAGACTAACAGGGCCAGGAGAAGATGGAGGAAGAAAAAAAAAAGAGCTATTTTACACAATAAAGGACTTCTCAAAAACTGCCTTTTGTTTTTTTGTAACACTACACTCCTTTTTTTTGTGAAGGGGTAGGGGTACAATGTACCCCATACCTATTCACATGGGGGGTGGGATCTGGGGGCCCCTTATTAAAGGGGGCTTCCAGATTTCGATAAGCCCCCCCGCCCGAAGACCCCCATAAGCACCTGCTAGGCTTGTGGGGAAGAGGCTCTTGTCTCCATCAACATGGGGACAAGGTGCTTTCTTTGAGGTGGGGGGCAAGTAGCCTGGTACGGTTCAGGGGGGTGCTCGCCTGTCCCCCCCATCCTAAACGGCCAGGGCTGCATGCTCGGATAAGGGTCTGGTTTGGATTTTAGGGGGAACCCCACGTCAATTTTTTTTTTTAATTTGGCGCGGGGTTCCCCTTAATATCCAAACCAGACCCAAAGAGCCTGGTTTGGACTCGGGGGGGACCCCACGCACTTTTTTTCAGCGATTTTTTGTATATTGCCAGGAACCGGAAATACATTACAGCCGCGATTTTAAATGACAATTTATCCTATTGAAATGTCATTTTGCTCTGGCTATGTTCTACATCTCACAGAGATGCACCGTTTTACACACAGACTAAGGGGACCCCCCAGGCACGATATTTAAAGGATTTTTTTTTTTTCACAAGCATTATTAAAATCACTGCTCCATAAAAAAACGATCGATTTAAAAACTTTTTTTTTCATTGATACATGTCTCCTAGGGCAGGACCCGGGACCCCATACACTTTTTATGGCAATTACATTGCATATAAACCTTTAAAATGAGCACTTTTGATTTTTCATGTTCGGGTCCCATAGACTTTAATGATGTTCGAATGTTCGCCCTGAACTTTTTGTCTGTTCGCATGTTCTGGTGGGGGTGTATGGCTCATCCATAATAAACATAAATAAAGTGAATAAAGTGCACAAATAAAAATAAATAAACTATAGATCATTTTACAAAATCACCATCAAACATCATGAGATTCAAAGGGAGTAATATATATGTTGGAAGGACCACAAGAAAGCTTCCTTAGGGAACACATTTATAATATCAGGGCCATAATGTATCAAAGCATTTTAGAATCCACCACAATAGGGATACCAGAGGATTGAAATTCTGGGGAGTTGAAAAGACCCCCAATCGTTGGAGGGGAGGAAATCATAAAAGAACACTTTCTAAATGAGGAACATGGTGAATTCATTCATGGGGCTCATTTGCTGGTTCCTAGCGGCTTGAATAATGATCCTAATTGTTTTATTATTGATTTATGATACTATGTGTATATATACATTTCTAATCTCTTGTTGATATACTTAATGCAGTCATTATTTATTTTCTATTATATTCATTTTTATTTTATTTTCTTATTTTTCATTCCCATTCTGATCTTAGACATATTTTACCTTTGATCTTGAGATATGATTTTATTTGCATTGCAATATGCAGTTTTATATTTATACATATACCTTTTTATGTGTTCCATCTCCCTCCATTTGGGCATCAGTAAGACCCCTTTCACACCAAGGCGTTTTTCAGGCGCTTTTGCGCTAAAAATAGTGACTAAAAAGCGCCTGAAAAACTATCCCCAATACACCCCAGTGTGAAAGCCTGAGTGCTTTCACATTGGATCGTAAAAAAAGTCCTGCAAGCCGCATCTTTGCAGCGGTGTGGGAGCAATGTAGTCACGGCTCCTATACCGCCCCTGCCCATTGAGAACAATGGGGCAGTGCTCCCGAAGCACAGAACACCGCCTCGGTAGCGCTGCTAAGTGGCACTTTTAACCCCTGTTTAACCCCTTGTGGGGGGGTTAAAAGCGCACCTCCGCCACCTGAATAGCGGCACTATAATGAGCGGTAAAGTGCAGCAAATTAGCGGTGTTTTACCACTAATGCTTGGGCAGCGAAAGGGGTCTAAGAGATGATCCGCAACTTCATACATCAGGCTTCTCCAAACCATGGCCCTCCAATTGTTCAGGAACTACAATTCCCATCATTTCTAGTCATGTCTGTCAATGTCAGAGTTTTGCAATGCCTCTTGGGAAGTGGGGTTCCACAACAGCTGGAGGGCCGTAGTTTGGAGATCCCTGCCATACGTGCTCTTAAATCTTTTCAAATGCATTAATTCTCCATAAAAAGTGGTAGGTACAGCAGATGTTAACGCGTTTCATTTGGGGATACCTTTTGGTTCTGCAGATTATGGTTCCTCGATCTGTAAAATGTAATTTTTGCTAAAGAAGTAGTTGTAACAATGAATGGCCACCGGGCAGAGTGAACTCAAGTACTTGGGAGTGCTATAGATGGATTTATATTATGTCTAACTTTTTTTTCATCTTGTTTCTGCTTTCAATAATGGTTTCCACATTATGGTGCTGGAGAGCCTGTCCCATGGGGATGCGGGCAGGGCTGAGGGGAGCATGTTCCAGTGGCAGCCTCACAGTCTGTGTGTATATGAATGTCCCTTGACCACCTCTCTCCGTGTCCCTGATGACGTCGGTAATGAAGAAAAATGTTGAGTAGAGCTTGGTGTTTCTAAGGAAGAGGTATTGCTGTGACTGTGTAGAGTGACCTCTGATTATGTATCGTCCATTGCATTAACAATAAGTGCTGTACCACAAAGGATTGTACTTAAAAGTGTTTGCTCTCCTTGTTTAATGTGAGTTTTATTGCATTTATTTTATTGAATAAAATGTATGCGGAGAACACTATGGATGTTTCTGTTTTCCCTTTGAACTGATATGTGGGATTAATTCCTTTGGGACTGAACCGGCTGTTTTTGATCCATGAGGCTGGCCGACGTCACTTCTGCCCTGCAATGTTATGGAGCTGAGTGGGCGGCATCTTCCGCTCACTCGGCTTCCTGTGCAGGGGGGGAACGAACCCGATCATCTCCGCCGCTGCCGACGGTCCAGTAAGTGGCGGAGATGACGGGAGGGGGGGGCACCTCTCCCGCCACCTATAAAAGTGATCTTGTGGTGAATCCGCCGCTAAGATCACTTTTATCTTGGAGAGAATCGCCGGCTGCAGGCACCATTCAGATATCTCCACTCAAACTCAAGGACATCATATGACGTCCGGCGGTACGGAAAGTGGTTAACTAATTGAGTTGTGAGTTCATGATGGTACCATGAAAATCCCGCAGCCCCAGCCTCAATCCTTTTCCTCTCATATATATATGGGATGAAGCCTTATCTTTATCTGTCCCTACTTTAATAATCATCTGAGCATACTATATATTTTTTAACACAGGATGGTGCACACATTAATATTCTTTATTATTGTTATGTCATGTTTCTTTTGACTTATTACTGTAGTGTTCAATTTAATCACATAGCACTATTAAGTGCAGCGCATTTGTTATACTACTTCTCTGATCCAGCATTTCCCACCTTTTTTTTTTCTTTTTATTTCTGTTGCTATCTAAGCTCTTCTTGGTGAAATGTCCCCTTTTAGGTGACTCAAGTTGTCAACAGGTCAGATAGAGAAGGAAAATCTCGCCAGACACAAAGCAAAGCAATACAAGCCTGAAAAAGCCTAAATGTTTCTCATTTTGTACAACACTGAAGTATGTGTTTGGGTGAAGTTGGGCTTTAATACAGAGCCTTTACCAAAAGTATTTTACAAATGGAACTGCAAGTTCTATAATAATTGCTGCTTTTTTGGCAAAGTAGACAAAATTGGAAAAAGGTTCATCTGATTCCTTATCCATACTTCGTATCCATTGTCTTCTTTCCTCTAGATAGAGCTTCCGGTCTTCTAGCAATTGGTTCCTTTCAAGGCACAGCTGGTAATTCATAATCCCCTGTTATATAACACATATATGAAAAGTTAAAGACTGGAAATTAGTATGATCCATCCTATATATGACATGTCTGAATAGCTAATAATCTTGCCTTGGAATGCTGGGTTCAGTCCCATCACAACTATGTATGCCTGGAGATTGAAAATTCAGGGTAATGGACAGATGGCCCTGCAACCCCAGGGTGGTTCTACCTGACAGGTAAAGTAGATGCACAGAGGGGCTTCCAAATCCACATTAATGTGGAATCGAATGGGGAGCAAAGAACCCAAGACCCACACCAAGTGGTTAGAATATAATGTTTATTTCACTAAAATCATTCATTCATAATTGGTAGCAGAGGCGGCTCTCTAATTAGGCAAACTAGGCGGTCGCCTAAGGCCTCACACCCACAGGGGCCTCGCAACCGTCTAATTGGACACTGACACCAGCACCGAGATAGAGAGTACTGACACCAGCACTTTAAAGCTCTTAATTATATGCAATTTATAAAGTTAATTTTTTTATCGCCTGAATTATTTTTCCCATTATGGGCGTGAGTAGGGCCTCATGTCTAGGCCTCACAAAGCCTAGAGCCGCCTCTGATTGGTAGACTCAGCCAAAGTATTTTGGGGGGGTCTTAAATTGTCCTCTATGTCACAGCTGGTGTTATATGCAGAACTGCTACTGGGTAGACTAGGAGAGATATTATGAATAAACTGGGACATCTTCAGCTGTTCCTGCAACAGCTAATACCAGCTGATGAAGAGCGTTCCTATGAATTAATGCACCAAAACTTCAGCATCCATCCAGGCCCGCTCAGTAGTGATTCTGCGTGATAGCTGATGAAGGGGAATATTTCAGGACCCTGCAAGGCATTGGCTGCAACTCATGATTTTGTGGAAATGACTTAGGTGGATAAAAATGTTTTGGACTTTAACCTTTCCTGTGGTGCTCTTGTTCTTTGCTTTCCCTTGACTTGAAGGTTATTTACAGCCTTACATAGGTTTCCATTTAAAGCTGAGTTCCATGCAAAAGTGGAACTTACGCTGATTGGACTCCTCCCCCCCCTCAGGTGTCACATTTGGCACCTTTCGGGGTGGGAGGGGGAAGAGGACACCTGTCTTTAGACAAATCCGGGAGCTCGGGCCGACGGATCCCTCAGAACGGGGATCTGCCCATGTAAATAAAGCAGATCCCTGTTCTGTCAGGGGAGTAGAGTGAGATTGTCTGTTCCTAGTGATTAGGAACAGCGATCTCTCTGTACTCCCAGTCAGTCCAGCACCTATACAGTTAGAAACACCCCCCTAGGGACCATTTAACCCTTTAATCGCCCCCCCCTAGTGTTAACCCCTTCCCTGCCAGTGTCATTTATGCAGTAATCAGGGCATTTTTATAGCACTGATCGCTGTATAAATGTCAGTGGTCCCAAAAATGTGTCAAAAGTGTCCGATCTGTCCGCCGCAATGTCGCAGTCCCGTTAAAAATCACTGATCACTGCCATTACTAGTAAAAAATATATATATAACAATAAAAACATCATAAATCGATCCCCTATTTTGTAGATGCGTTAACTTTAGCACAAACCAATCAATATTCGCTAATTGGGGTATTTTTACCAAAAATATGTAGAATAATATATATTGACCTAAACTGAGGAAGAAATTTGTCTTTTTACATTTTTTTTATTGGATATGTTTTATAGCAAATTGTAAAAAAAAAAAATTTTTTTCAAAATGGTCACCGCAGAGGTGATCAAATACCACCAAGAGAAAGCTCTATTTGTGGGGGGAAAAAAGACAATTTAGTTTGGGTACAACGTCGCACGACCACGCAATTGTCAGTTAAAGCGACGCAGTGCCGAATCCCAAAAAATGGCCTGGTCAGAAAGTGTATAAATCCTTCTGGGGCTGACGTGGTTAAAGTGGTTGTTACACCACTTGTACCTACAGATAAACCTATAATAAAGCTTACCTGTAGGTACGGTAAATGTCTCCTAAACTTGCACAGGTTAGGAGATATTCACTATACGCTGCTGCTGACATCATCGGCGCATGCGCACTGAAGCTATGGCCCGCTCGAGCCGTTTCTTCAGGGCTGGCTGCAGCTGTGCGGATGCATGGGGGTGACGTCATTGCGGCTCCGGCCAATCACAGCACCGGAGACCGCAAACCCGGAAGCAACTCCGGGAAAGATGTCGGCTCTGTCAGCAGTGCGCCGGCACCTATTCTATTTTTTTTTGTTTGTTTGTTTTTTGGAGGTTTACAACCTCTTTAAGCTTTGAGAAAAAAAAAAACTGGAAGCCGATTGGTTTCTATGCAGAGCTGCACCCGATTTTGCAGCCTCTAGTTTCAATAAATCGACTCTATTGTGGGGTTGAAACCGACGGCCACAAGCCAAAAGTGTTAACCCCGTGGTCACCTTGTTGACTAAAATAATGACTTATTATTATTAATTATTATTATTATTACCATCATAACAATTACAACAAGCAGAAGGATAGGAAGAATAAACGTCCGAGGATCTGCAATAAAATTGTTGTAGGAGGTCGCCACGAAACTCATTACCATTTGGATCAGTTGTGATAACTAAAAAGAAAAAGACATCAAATTAGTCATGTTCAAAATACATTTTGTGAACAGTGCTGTAAATTGGGTTTTAAATATTTCCGCCAGTTCTATAATTTGGCTTTCATAATGCTTTTTACATTTTGAGGTTTTGTACTAAAAAGACTGATTTTCTGGACAGTCTCACAGTGTCTTTGTCCCCTCACTGACTAAGCTATCCCTTCATTAACATACAATGCGGGAGGGCGGTTTCCAAACCTATAACCCTTTGTTAGGACAGACAAATCCACCTTACATCTGATAATGAAGTACTGCAAACACAGTACTAGAAATGTGCGGTTCGTTTTGTGTCGATTTAATATTCAGACAAATTTTTCATTATTCGGATATTTCCGAATATCCAAATTACAGTATAAACAAAGTTCTGAACAACATAACAAAATTTGTCAGAATTTCCGAAATTCGAATTGAGATTTGAATCAAATTTTACATTGCATTCCATTTGAATTTGAACGGTAAACATACTTCTGAAATCAAAGACTGTGCATGTTTTTAGAGTACCATTTGGAAATAATACAGTTTTTTTTAAGCCAAAGATGATTTAACCACCTCCCACCCGGCCACTGTATATATACGGCCGGGTGGGAGCTTCCCCGTTCTGACAGGACCTGTATACACGTCCTGCAGAACGGGAGCTCGCAGCATGGCCACGCGCCGCGCTGCTGCTGGATCCTGTGATCATTATGATCACAGGATCCAGCTGAGCAGAGATCGGGATACGGGCGCAGTGACTGGCCCTATCATGTGACGGCTGTGTCCAATCACAGCCGTCACATTGTAAACAGAGATGAACGTCTCTGTGACAGTTCTCCCCCCGCCGAGCTCAGTGAGAGCTCAGTTGGGGGGGGGAGGGGGGAATCTGCAGCAATATGACAGCTCTCTGCATGATGAGGATTTCATGCAGAAAGCTGTCACAGATCGCCCCCCACACGGTGCACCAAGCACCCTGATACCCCTGTCACCATACACATCAGTGTCCCTATAAAACAGTCCCCAAAACATCTGCATGTCCCCAATCACATCTGTCACCATACACAAAACATCTGTCACAGTCCCCAAAACATCTGTATGTCCCCAAAACATCTGTCACCTTACACAAAACATCTGTATGTCGCCCTCACATCTGTCACCATACACAAAACATCTGTATGTCCCCGTCACATCTGTCACCATACACAAAACATCTGTATGTCCCCATCACATCTGTCACCATACACAATACATCTGTCTGTCCCCGTCACATCTGTCACCATACACAAAACATCTGTATGTCCCCGTCACATCTGTCACCATACACAAAACATCTGTATGTCCCCGTCACATCTGTCACCATACACAAAACATCTGTATGTCCCCATCACATTTGTCACCGTACACAAAACATCTGTCTGCCCCGTCACATCTGTCACCATACACAAAACATCTGTCTGTCCCCATCACATCTGTCACCGTACACAAAACATCTGTCTGCCCCGTCACATCTGTCACCATACACAAAACATCTGTCTGTCCCCATCACATCTGTCACCATACACAAAACATCTGTCTGCCTCGTCACATCTGTCACCATACACAAAACATCTGTCTGTCCCCGTCACATCTGTCACAGTCCCCAAAACATCTGTCTGTCCGCCAACACCAAATAAACTCAGATTTGGGTTAGTTTTACCAAAGAAATGTAGCAGTATCATTTTTGGTCAAAATTTATGAAGAGAAATTACCTATTTGCAAAATTTTATAACAGAAACAAAGAAAAATGCATTGTTTTTGAAAATTCTCAGTCTTTTTTTAATTTATAGCACATAGTGATTAAATACCACCAAAAGAAAGCTCTATTTGTGTGAAAAAAATGATAAAAATTTCATTTGGGTACAGTGTCGCATGACCGCGCAATTGTCATTCAAACTGCAACAGCGCTGAAAGATGAAAATTGGTCCGGGAAGGAAGGGGGTTTAAGTGCCCAGTATTGAAGTGGTTAAAGGGTGTGACGGTTTGCGAGGCGAAGTGGTAGACGGACGCTACCTGTCGCCTAGTATGCATTAATTTGGACTGGATTAAACAGAGTCCGGTCCGGATTTTACCAGCCACCGTGGCAGGGCTGGTTCCAGTCTGGAGTTTGAGGTCCACTGGAGTCCACCAGCAGGTGGCTTAAATAATCAGGAAGAGATCTGACTTGAGTGCTGACCTGGAACTCAGAGGGGAATCTGAGGGAGCTCTGTGTCTGTTTGGGCTTTAAAAAGACAAGGTTTGCATTTTGACTTATGTTTTGTGGGTTTCGGGGGCCAGCCCCACACCGTATAGTGAGGAAACTATACTGTTTAGTTTAGCGCCGGATGGCAAGGACTTATTTTCTGTTTTGTTTGTTTTATAACCTGCAAACCTTTTTTCTAAATAAACCTGGCAACCCGCCAGATTTTAAAGAAAGTTGACTGCACGCTGGCTATTTTCCTCAGGAAATATGATCCCCACGAGCTAATCTCCCACAAGGGTCATTGTAATCATTTGATGAAGATTTTCTTTTATATGTTCACTGTGCTGCATTCGAATCGAAAAAAATATAACATTTTAATTTTGGCTGATTTAAACATTTATCGTTTTGAACATTTCAAATCGGAATAAAAAATCTGTAAATTCGAAGAAAATGTTAAAATTCCGAATACGAATTCCGAATATGAATTGAACGAATCAACCGAATTTAACTAAACACAATAACTAGATTAATGAGTCAAAACGAAACTAAACACATTTTTTCGTCATGCACTGTCTACACAGTACCGACAGGATTAATTATGTTAAACATTACTACACAGCCCCCTCCTAAACACCACAAAGTAGGGAGAGCAAGTAGGGATTTTTCTTGTTCAAGTATTTTATTGGAGATAAAAGGCAGAATACAGAAAGCATGCCACAGTAACATTTTGTGATGTATAAGGGACAATACAGTCGAAACACAAAATGTCTCAGAGAGATTTGTGGCATTAACATTGGTACAATCATCCTTCTATAAACTGAAGTGAAACCAATCTTAACAGTTGTGTGCCATGGAAAGCAATTTCTGTTAGAGTAAGCGTGAAGGTTTGTTGGGTCTATAGGGGGTGAGCCCAATAAAACTGTGTAACTTAATTGATACAAATCATTCTATATGTAGGCCAGGGGGAATGGGCACACGTTGGCTGTCTCCTGCCCCGAGTGTCATGGTGGGCTTGTGTTGTATAGTAGATGGCAGTCCAGGGGATGATTGAGTATATGGTATATGGTTGTTATGATGAACCACCAGATTGGAAAGAGAGACATGTGTGAGGATAATACATACAGAGGGTGGGAGTAGGGGTAGAGGGTCAAGAGTGGATAGAAGAAAGGATGGGGGGGGTAGCAGTCCCCAGGGGGGACAGGGTCACCTAGGAGGTGTTGTGGTCATTGCTCCTCACTTATACATGAGAGCTTCTAGGGAAGTAGGAGTGTATGATCAACGTTGGAGGGTAAGTAAAGTTCTACCCAAGGACTCCAGAGTTTTTCATATTTAGGGATCCAATCCAACAGTACAGCATTTATTTTAGCATGAATCATAGCTTGTGTGATTCTGTTTTGGGCTGCTAAAACACAGAGGGTAGGGGTTTTCCAGGCTCTCGCTTGCGTGGCTGCTGTAGTAACCTGGAGGAACAGTTTGAACTGTCGGTGGGTAATGGTTGGTGGTTTGGGTTTAGGAGCTCCATTGTGTGGTCTGCATCAATGTGTATATCACACAATTTGGACAGGATGCGGAAGATGTCAGACCAGAAAACTTCTACCACCGGGCATTCCCACCATATATGTAAGTGTGTACCCGGCGAGTCGCAGCCACGGAAGCATTGGGAGGGAAAATGTGGAAGAAATGTAGATTACTGGTGGAGAGGAGACCAAGTACCATCTGGTGAAGACTTTATAGTTGGTTTGTAGGGAGACAATATTTTGTGAAGCTGACTTAGTGGCTTCACCTATGTGGGACCAGCAAGTAAGGATTTTTAAGCAAGTAAAAGGCACCTAAAAAGGTAACATCAATAAATCAGTTCATGCAGCCTAATTGGCAAGACAAAATGTGCATTTTGGCATAGGATGTGTGAACACACCCATGCTGCCCTTACGTGCAACATCTGTTTCCTTCATGGTAGGCATGTGGTTTCCGTATATAATTACCACATACCTAATTTACGAATCTGGGCTCTTTAAGGTGCTTACCCAGATGATAGAGGGGGTGATTGGAACAAAATACTCCTACAAAGGGAATTACGGTGGATATACAATTTGAGAGCCAATCACCCAGCTGGACTTAATGACATTCTCAGTTACAAACCCTTCTTAGATGGATTTGTTTTGGGCAAAACTGAACATTTAATGTCATTTCAATGGGTTTTTTTCCTCTTCATTTTATGGCTTTGTAAAATTCTGCACTATTTTTGTACTTGCTTTTTCAGGGTCTCTTGCCCCTACTTTTGTTTACTTTACTCAAATTTTTTCTAAGATTTTGTTGTTTGGCCTAGGTTTTTTGGAGATATATGGTAGGCTAGATTTATGGGTTGAAGTATTTTAGTGATGTATATTTTGCTTTTGCTTATCATATAACAATCATTTCTTTGTATTAATATATTATTATTTTTGTTTGCTCATAAAGTATATACAGTCAGGTCCATAAATATTGGGACATCGACGCAATTCTAATCTTTTTGGCTCTATACACCACCACAATGGATTTGAAATGAAACTAACAAGATGTGCTTTAACTGCAGACTTTCAGCTTTAATTTGAGGGTATTTACATCCAAATCAGGTGAACGGTGTTGGAATTACAACAGTTTGTATATGTGCCTCCCACTTTTTAAGGGACCAAAAGTAATGGAACAATTGGCTGCTCAGCTGTTCCATGGCCAGGTGTGGGTTATTCCCTTGTTATCCCATCCCAAGGAGCAGATACAAGGTCCAGAGTTCATTTCAAGTGTGCTATTTGCATTTGGAATCTGTTGCTGTCAACTCTCAATATGAGATTCAAAGAGCTGTCACTATCAGTGAAGCAAGCCATCATTAGGCTGAAAAAGCAAAACAAACCCATCAGAGAGATAGCAAAAACATTAGGTGTGGCCAAATCAACTGTTTGGAACATCCTTAAAAAGAAGGAATGCACCAGTGAGCTCAGCAACATCAAAAGACCCGGAAGACCACGGAAAAGAACTGTGGTGTATGACTGAAAAATTCTTTCCCTGGTGAAGAAAACACCCTTCATAACAGTTGGCCAGATCAACAACACTCTCCAGGAGGTAGGTGTATGTGTGTTAAAGTCAACAATCAAGAGAAGAATTCACCAGAGTGAATATAGAGGGTTCACCACAAGATGTAAACCATTGGTGAGCCTCAAAAACAGGAAGGCCAGATTAGATTTTGCCAAACAAAATCTAAAAAAACCTTCACAGTTCTGGAACAACATCCTATGGACAGATCAGACCAAGATCAACTTGTACCAGAGTGATGGGAAGAGAAGAGTATGGAGAAGGAAAGGAACTGCTCATGATCCAAAGCATACAACCTCATCAGTGAAGCATGGTGGTGGTAGTATCATGGCGTGGGCATGTATGGCTGCCAATGGAACTGGTTCTCTTGTATTGATGATGTGACTGCTGACAAAAGCAGCAGGATGAATTCTGAAGTGTCTGGGGCAATATTATCTGCTCATATTCAGCCAAATGCTTCAGAACTCATTGGACGGCGCTTCACAGTGCAGATGGACAATGACCCGAAGCATACTATGAAAGCAAGAGTTTTTTAAGGGAAAGAAGGGAATGTTATGCAATGGCCAAGTCAATCACCTGACCTGAATCCAATTGAGCATGCATTTCACTTGCTGAAGACAAAACTGAAGGGAAAATGCCCCAAGAACAAGCAGGAACTGAAGACAGTTGCAGTAGAGGCCTGGCAGAGCAAGAGCATCACCAGGGATAAAACCCAGCGTCTGGTGATGTCTATGCGTTCCAGACTTCAGGCTGTAATTGACTGCAAAGGATTTGCAACCAAGTATTAAAAAGTGAAAGTTTGATTTATGATTGTTAATCTGTCCTATTACTTTTGGTCCCTTAAAGAGTGGGAGGCACATATACAAACTGTTGTAATTCCTACACTGTTCACCTGATTTGGATGTAAATACCCTCAAATTAAAGCTGAAAGTCTGCAGTTAAAGCACATCTTGTTCCTTTCATTTCAAATCCATTGTGGTGGTGTATAGAGCCAAAAATATTAGAATTGTGTTGATGTCCCAATATTTATGGACCTGACTGTATAAGCTACTCTTAATGCTTTCCCCTGATCGGGCTGATATTGGAACCCATCATGTGCTACCCCTCACCCTGTATATTGCTTTGGGTGGTGGGGATCACTTTCTCCATTGGCTTGAGCCAATCGGATCTATGCAATCTGTCTTGGGTTTTACACCTCACCCTGGTATCTCTAATCCTGGGTGGTCAATTGACCTTGGAGATGGATGTGTCGGCGCGCTTCCTCTGCTCTTGTCTATGTACATGCCATCAAGCATGTTGGACCAGAAGTGACCCGGCTCTTCAGATGTGACATCACCCATATGAAGAGGGGGGGAGACATTTCATGTGGTCTGAACTCTAGGTGGCTGGAGACGCCACACTCAGGCACTCCCTCCGCCCAATTGGCATTGATCTATTGACCCGGCTGGTGGTTTCCCTCTTGGCCTCATGAATCTTGCTCTTAACTGGGTATGCCCTTTTTGGTTTTTTGATTTGTTTGCCAATATTTGCATTTGATTGGTCAAAGGCTGTCATGAGCTGTCTTTACTTCTTTATATATATGGTTGTCACCATCTCTGCCTGCATTTGGCACATTTGCTATTATTGGTTCATAACATCAGCCTGGGTTCTGTATGGATATTTGGTACCAAACTAGAGTGCAGACCATGTGAAATGACTATCCCTCCCCCCCATTTGTATGGGTGCTGGAACAGCAGTGTCACTTCTGGCCCAACATGCTTGATGGCAGGTACATCCACCAGAGCGGAGGAAGTGCACCGACACATCCCTCTCCAAGGTCAGCTGACCACCCAGGATCAGATCTGGTTGGCTCAAGCCCATGGAGGAAGTGATTTTTCACCACCCAAAGCAATAAACAGGGTGTAGGGGCAGCACGTGATGGGTGCCCACACCAGCCCGATCAGGGGAAAGAGAGGGAAAATGGAAGAAAGGAAGGAAGATAAAAAAGGGAGGGAAAGAGAGGAGAAAAGGAAGGGAGGTAAAAAAAAATGGGAGGGAAAAAAGAGGGGAAAAGGGAGGAAGGACAGGAGGAAGATAAAAAAAATGTGGGGGGGGGGGGACAAGTAAGGAAGGAAGGAAGAAAGAAATGCCACATCATAACATTTACCAATTTAAGAAACATTTGAAAGGCACATCAACAATACATTTTGGTCTTGTACCAGAAGACTATACATGCCTTGGTTCTTTAAATAATATTTAAAAAAATATATTCAATTCAAAGGGTAACCCCACTTTTGTGGGTAAAAAAAAAGCAAATGAAGAAAAAAATAATATAGCGCGTACAATTGCGATACAAATCATATTGTAATTGAATGTTATTAAAAATGACCTTTCCTTTTCAATCTGCAGCCGCTGTAATTTTCTGAGAATGCAGTGCAATATGGCTACCTAGAGGTGCTCTGTACACAGAATGTGTACTGACCACTCCCCAGAAACATCATTTCCTGCTTGTGTGATTGGCTCACCAATTTTCCCAGAAGTCTGCCTAAGATACAAATCAGATTTCAGGCATCCCCTGCAACAAAAATGTCATTTTTGGAGAGATACTTTCAATAGGAGCAGGTCTAAAGGGATGCAGGCAGGGCCGTCTTTCTGAGCGGGCACACCTGGGCACAGCCCAGGGGCCCCAAGTGCTCATTGGGCCCCAGGGCGGCGGCGGCGTGAGATGAGAAGAGCCGCTCTGTCCTGTCAATGAAACTCAGAGGAGGAGGAGCGGCGATGCTACAAACAGCACACAGGCTCAAGCCGCTCCTCCTCCTCTGAGTTTCATTGACAGGACAGAGCGGCTCTTCTCATCTCACAGCCGCCGCCCTCCGGGAAGCTGCCTGGTGTTCTGAGTACAGTCCCTCCCACTGCATCTCTCCCCTCTACTATGTCAGCCCCCTCCTCCCTCCTTCCTGCACTCTCGCCGACGTACAGAGGTTAGGGGAGGGAAACAGAGCACAGTGTTCCTCCCTCCCCCTCCCTTCTGTACTGCAAAGAATTATGGGAGATGTAGTCCAGGGGAAGGCGGGATTGCCTTGAAGATGTATGGACACTTGGACAGAATGTCATGGCCACAACAAGGAGGTGAGACTGTCTATTTGCAGGTCTGGGCTGTCTATTTGCAGGTCTGGGCTGTCTATTTGCAGGTCTGGAGCTGTCTCTTTGCAGGTCTGAGGCTGTCTCTTTGCAGGTCTGGGCTGTCTATTTGCAGGTCTGGAGCTGTCTATTTGCAGGTCTGGGCTGTCTATTTGCAGGTCTTGGGCTGTCTCTTTGCAGGTTTGGGCTGTCTTTTTGCAGGTCTGAGGCTGTCTATTTGCATGTCTGAGGCTGTCTATTTGCAGGTCTGGGCTGTATCTTTGCAGGTCTGGAGCTGTCTATTTGCAGGTCTGGAGCTGTCTATTTGCAGGTCTGGTCTGTCGAGGTCTGGACGTT
>BLSH010319473.1:384798-417801 GCA_018402905.1 Glandirana rugosa | reverse complement strand
CATTATATAATACATTGTATGCATACAGGATATATTATATAATACATTGTATATATACAGGATATATTATATAATACATTGTATACATACAGGATACATTATATAATACATTGTATACATACAGATCCATTATATAATACATTGTATACATACAGGATCTATTATATAATACATTGTATACATACAGGATACATTATATAATACATTGTATACATACAGATCCATTATATAATACATTGTATATATACAGGATATATTATATAATACATTGTATACATACAGGATACATTATATAATACATTGTATACATACAGATCCATTATATAATACATTGTATACATACAGGATACATTATATAATACATTGTATACATACAGGATCCATTATATAATACATTGTATGCATGCAGGATACATTATATAATACATTCTATACATACAGGATCCATTATATAATACATTGTATGCATACAGGATACATTATATAATACATTGTATGCATGCAGGATACATTATATAATACATTCTATACATACAGGATCCATTATATAATACATTGTATGCATACAGGATATATTATATAATACATTGTATATATACAGGATATATTATATAATACATTGTATACATACAGGATACATTATATAATACATTGTATACATACAGATCCATTATATAATACATTGTATACATACAGGATACATTGTATAATACATTGTATACATACAGATCCATTATATAATAGATTGTATACATACAGGATCCATTCTATAATACATTGTATACATACAGGATACATTATATAATACATTGTATACATACAGATCCATTATATAATACATTGTATACATACAGGATCTATTATATAATACATTGTATGCATACAGGATACATTATATAATACATTGTATACATACAGATCCATTATATAATAGATTGTATACATACAGGATACATTATATAATACATTGTATACATACAGATCCATTATATAATACATTGCATACATACAGGATCTATTATATAATACATTGTATGCATACAGGATCCATTCTATAATACATTGTATACACACAGAATCCATTTTTATAATACTGTACATTGTATGCACATAGGATCCATTTTTATAATACATTGTATACGCACAGGATACATGATGTAATACATTGTATAAATACATAATACATGGTATAATACATTGTATACATATAGTATCCATTATATAATACATTGTATGCATACAGGATGCATTATATAATACATTATATACATACAGGATACATTATATAATACATTATATACATACAGGATACATGATGTAATACATTGTATAAATACAGGATACATTATATAATACATTATATGCATACAGTACAGAGTACATTATATAATATATTGTATGCATGCAGGCTACATTATATGACATATCATATCTGTTTCTGCTTGTTAAAAAGAAGCTTGTAAACAAAAAGTGTGTAAAAAATAAATATAGATAAAATAACTAGATGAGGGTTTGATCTAGGTCAGTGTCAAGGTTAAATTTAGGGTCAAGGTCAGGATCAAAGGTCATGCTCAGAAAGAAAAGTCAGGGTCAGTGTATTTTAGGTAGAATAAAAAAAATGTAGTTTCAGTGTGTTAGTGGGGTTGTACCTGTATTAAGGCCCCAAAACAACAGTGCACATTTTGCTTTTTTTTATTGTTATCCAACCTAAAACACACTGGGGTTGGTTGCCTCAGTATGCAAACTCTGCAAAATCTGGTGCAGCTCTGCATAGTAACCAATCAGCTTCCAGGTTTTATTGTCAAAGCTTAATTGAACAAGCTGAGGTTAAAAGCTGATTGGCTGCCATGCATGGCTGCACCAGATTTTGCACCCTCCAGTTTTAGTAAGTCAACCCCATTGGGTTGCTTTTGGGCCCTACTGCAAGTACAGACAATACATAACATACACATATGTGGCATTGCTGTGATCGCCAAGAGCAGGAGGATTTAATTTGTTTTCTTTCTTGGGTGGTAGGTTATGCTAATAACAAGAAATATACAGTTACATTATTTTTTTTATTTTTTTTACGGTGTTGTGCCAGTTTTCCCTTGATGATAAAGAAAAATCAGGAGATATCATTATCATTTACCACCAAATGATATCCCTACACTGAAAAAAGAGGTATAATAACCTGGATCATAGGCCCAGGCACACTCTAATCACCCAGTGCAGCTCATACTCCCCCTACTGTCCTGGCTCCCCACTTCCCCACACAATGCTGCCGGCTTCCCTCCTCTCCTCTCCTGCCCGCTGTTGCTGAGGGGATGTTATGATATATAATTTACCGGCCCCTTCTCTTTTGTGAGTGATCGGTAGTGTGTGTTTGAGCTTTGGGGTGCACACCCTAATGCAATAGGCTGTGCACACTTATGACCTGGATACACTAAGTAGATGTGATGATATGAACAGTTTTACTAACACATACAATATAATTAAGAGGTTCTCGTATCTATCACAGAGCATCAAGAAAACTCATGAAATTTTCTTAATGATATAGAATAGAATTGCCATTATTGGGTAAGATGCCCAGCAATGTTACAACTCTGAAAGTGATAGCATATGTTATTCTGTGTTTAGATACTGTTGGGGTCAGTGGAAGGATTGGTGCCTCATCGCTGGTGTCAGTGGGAGGAATAGCGTTCCAAGGGATGGATTAAGGCAAGCAAAGGGCCACATTTGTCCCACAGGACGCAGTTTGGAGTAGAGGAAGGGAAGGGTGGGAAAGGGGCATGTTTAGAGGAATGAGAGGAGAAATTGTCATCCCTGAGGGCTGGCCATATATGTTCAATTCACTTGTACAATTTTCCTTTAGATTTACAAAAAAAACATATAATAAAAAAGGTCAAAACTAAACAACTTTCAATTGCATCCAATTTTGGATCGGTTTGTTTAAGGGGGCTTCAATAGAATCTTTGGGTGTATTAGAGTAGAGTAAGACTGTGTGTATTAGAGAATAAACTGTGATTGATCTAGATCCTTCAAAAGTTGGGGCATGACCACCAGATATACAGCACACACTGCCTTGAAAAAGTCTTCATACCCTTTTCCCACATGTTGTCATGTTACAACCAAAAACGTAAATGTGTTTTATTGGGATTTTATGTGATAGACCGACACAAAGTGGCAGATAATTGTGCAGTGGAAGGAAAATGATAAATGGGTTTCCAAATATTCTGCGAATAAATATGTGAAAAGTGTGGGGGCATTTGTATGGCGCCCTCCTGAGTCAATACTTTGTAGAACCGCCTTTTGCAGCAATTACATTCTTCTTTGCAAAATAGCTCAAGCTCTGTCAGATTGGATGGAGAGCGTCTATGATCAGCAATTTTCAAGTCTTGCCACAGATACTCAATTGGATTTAGGTCTGTACTTTGCCTGGGCACATTAATGTGCTTTGATCTAAACCATTCCATTGTAGCTCTGGCTGGATGTTTAGGGTCGTTGTCCTGCTGGAAGGTGAACTTCCGGACCAGTCCCGAGTCTTTTGCAGACTCGAACACGTTTTCTTCTAAGATTGCCCTGTATTTGGCTCCATCCATCTACCCATCGACTCTGACCAGCTTCCCTGTCCCTGCTGAAGAAAAGCATCCCCACAACATGATGCTGCCACCACCATGTTTCACGGTGGGGATGGTGTGTTCAGGGTGATGTGCAGTGTTAGTTTTCCGCCACACATAGCGTTTTGCTTTAAGGCCAAAAGGTTCAATCTTGGTTTCATCTGACCAGAGCACCTTCTTCCACATGTTTGCTGTGTCCCCCACATGGCTTCTCGCAAACTGCTTTCCTTTAACAAAGGCTTTCTTCTTGCCACTCTTCCATAAAGGGCAGATTTCTGGAGAGCATGACTAATAGTTGTCCTGTGGACAGATTCTCCCAGCTGAGCTGTGGATCTCTGCAGCTCCTCCAGAGTTACCATGGACCTCTTGGCTGCTTCTCTGATGAATGCTCTCCTTGCCCGGCCGGTCAGTTTAGGTGGATGGCCATGTCTTGGTAGGTTTGCAGTTGTGCTGTACACTTTGCATTTTCAGATGATGGATTTCACAGAGCTCAGTGAGATGTTCAAAGCTTGGGATATTTTTTTATAACCTAATCCTGCTTTAAACTTCTCCACAACTTTATCCATGACCTGTCTGGTGTGTTTGTTTGCCTTTATGTTGCTGATTGTTCACCAATGTTCTCTAACAAACCTCTGATGACTTCACAGAACAGCTGTATTTATACTGAAATTAAATTACACACAGGTGGACTCTATTTACTAATTAAGTGACTTCTGAAGACAATTGGTTCCACTAGATTTTAGTTAGAGGTATCAGAGTAAAGGGGGCTGAATACAAATGCCCCTCACACTTTTTAGATATTTATTTGTAAAAAATTTTTTAAATCATATATTATTTTCCTTCCAGTTCACAATTATGTGCCACTTTGTGTCGGTCTATCACATAAAATCCCAATAAAATACATTTACGTTTTTGGTTGTAACATCACAAAATGATGAAAATTTCAAGGGGTATGAATACTTTTTCAAGGCACAGTAGCTCCCTCTTGTCCACAGCCTTGAAAGCAAAAACATTACAAATTTGGAATTTTGAGGAAATTACAACATTCTAAGAAAATAATTAGGCAGTATGGAATAGCCAGCACACTATCTTGCAACGATGGGGTGCTAGGTTTGAATCCCACCAGGGCACTGTCTGATAGAATGGTTTGCTGGGTTCTGTTAGATTTCCAAGATTTCCTATTTCAACTTCCAAAAACATGCTTCTGTTATAATTGCCATCTATACTTTAGCTTACCTTTTCTGTCACCTCTGGTTTAAACCTTTGGTCTGCTCTCTGGGTGGAAGCAGTAGTCACTCTGCAGTGATCTGAGATGCTTCCTGGCCTTTAGCTCTGTGTAGCACCCTCTACTTAGGTAGGTGCTAGATTAGGATTTTTTGGTAGTGTAGGCAAATTTAGGCAGGCCTGATTGGAAGTCAGGCCTGTTTGTTTTGGTTTGTCTGGGCTGGGAGTGGCTCAGGGTAGCAGCTGGTGACTCACAGGAGGCATCACGGAGACCTCCCTCTTCTTTCCAGAGGCTTCTAGAAAGCTCTGGAAAAGAGAGGAAGAGAGTAGAGGTGGAGTTATCTGGTGTGTTTTGGGGAGCCCTGACCAATCCCCAACCTGGATTGGCAGGTGGCAGGCCTTCTTAAACACCTAGAGTCAGCAAAGCTAGGGAGTAGAGTTGAGCGAACCCGAACTGTAAAGTTCGGGTTCATACCAAACTTTGGGGTGTCCGTGACCCGGACCCGAACCCGGACATTTGAAAAAAAGTTTGGGTTCGAATTCTGGGTCCGGGTATTTGATCACGCATGTTGAATATCAACAATCAACAAGCGTTTCACTGGTTTTCCCTAGAAGCCATCACAGCCATGCCTGCTAATGGCATGGCTGTGATTGGCCAGTGCATCATGTGACCCAGCCTCTATATGAGTCTGGAGTCACAGTGCTGCATGTCACATGCTCTCTGGGTAGTGTAGGGAGAGGATGCTGCCGGTGCTGTGAGGGACAAATTGCAGATAGATAGATAGGTAGAGATTACTACTACTCCTGCTTTTAGGGACAGATTTAGGGACAGATTGCAGATCTCAACCTGCATTACAGAAAGATCTGACTGGACTAGGTAGAGTCTACTGCTTAGAGGGACAGATTATTGTTCTAAAATCATCTCCTAGTTCTATAGGGTCAGGTTCCTGCTGTTGCAGTAAGGGACTGATTATTGTTCTAAAATCATTTTGCAGCCTTCTAGCACTTTCCAGGACTCTTTTACAGTCATTTTTGTGCCGAAAAGTTCGGGTCCCCATTGAATTCAATGGGGTTCGGGGTAAAGTTCGGGTCAAGTTCGGTACCGAACCCGGACTTTTTTTCCGAAGTTCGGCCGAACCCACCAAACCCGAACATCCACGGGTTCGCTCAACTCTACTAGGGAGGAGTTGTTGGGTATAAGAAATGGAGATGGAGTACTAGGCTGCCGGAGCCTTTGAGGGAGCTCCCCAGTCTGGGGGGGGGGGTGACCTTGGGCCTGGGCTCGGGTGCAGGACAAAGCCCTTCAAGAAAGCGTGAAGGCTCTGAACAGGAGGCACAGAAGGAGCAAGAGAGGACAGCAGGAGCTAGTACTGCCGGGCAAGTCTTCAGGAGGGAACCACCGGTTGCAGCCAGGAGGGCTGGTGAGTAGAGTTGAGCAAACCCAAACTGTAAAGTTCGGGTTCGTACCGGACTTTAGGGTGTCCGTGTCCCGAACCCGGACATTTGAGAAAAAGTCCGGTTTGGGTACTTTTTCACGCCTGTTGAATAGCTTCAGGGCAGCCAATCAACAAGCGTTTCACTAGTTTGCCCTTAGAAGCCATCACAGCCATGCCTACTAATGGCATGGCTGTGATTGGCCAGTGCATCATGTGACCCAGCCCCTATATAAGCTGGAGTCACAGTGCTGCATGTCACATCATCTCATACTAGTGTAGGGAGAGGATGCTGCTGCTGCTGCTGTGAGGGACAGATTAGCTTTAGAAAATCTGTTAAAAACAGCGATTTATTGGTGGGTGGGTGCTAGAGTACATTTTGTTTGCTAAGCAAAGTGCCTCATATAAAACCTAAGCAATTTCTCTGTTTGTTAGGTGGGCGTTTGCAGACATTTTTGCAAGTGCAGTGCATTTGCAGCTGCTTGTGTGTCAGGGACACTACTTCAATCGTGTTCTGTTAGTTCAGTTGGCAACATTTTGGCATATTTAAATACTGCTTTTACATTGCAGTAAGACAAATTTAAAAAAAATGTGATTTTAAGTTATTTCCCTATCCACATTTCTTTGCAGGGCACTTGTCTTACTCTTACCCCCATTTTGCTTGTTTTGCAGCCCTCTAGCCCATTCCAGGACTTTTTTAGAGCCATTTTAGTGCCCAAAAGTTTGGGTCACCATTGACTTCAATGGGGTTCGGGGTCAAGTTCGGGTCAAATTCAGGGCCGAACTCAAACTTTTTCATGAAGTTCGGCCGAACCCCCCGAACCCGAACATCCAGGTGTCCGCTCAACTCTACTGGTGAGTGACATGCACAGTCAGGAGGGCTGGGGAGGCACGCTTGAGAGGATTGGGAGTATGCAGTCTGGGAAGGGTGCAGAGCCAGTAGAGTGGACTGTGGTGTCATGGGCATGAGTCAGGCAGCTGCAGCTAGGAAGGCTGTCAGGGCCTGAAGAGGGCTGACTGGGATCAGTAGTCCACCAATAGGACAGCTAGCACCGGAACTTTCATTCTGCTACATTATGGGGGCCAGCGGTCCCTGCCTGCAAAGGGCAATTGCTAAGGCCTGACTAAGTCAGTGTTAGGCCTAACCACATGTGCTAGCTGTGCCTGAGAGAAGGTTTGTGCAGGAGGAAGAGAGAGGAATAGTCTGCAAGCAAGCTTGTGCAGGAGGAGTCTAGAGCAGTGATATGCACAGAGAGTGTACATAGTTGTTCCACTGTAAATGCTTCAATTCCATACTGGGCATCCCATAAATTCCTTACCCCACCCAATTTAAATTCCCTCAATAAAACAAACAAAAACAAGCACATGGACTGTTCATTGTCTTAGAACAGTGGTTCTCAACTCCGGTCCTCAGGACCCACCAACAGGCCAGATTTTAAGTATTACCTTGAGGAGATGCAGACTAGAATACTGCAATCACTGAGCAGCCAATGATATCACCTGTGATGCATTTCAGTTATCCTGCAAACCTGGCCTGTTAGTGGGTCCTGGGGACAGGAGTTGAGAACCACTGTCTTAAGCCTCGTACACACGGGACGACGATCGCATTCAACACGTCGTACTCACGACCGTTGTATGCGACATCGATCGTTTGTGTGCGCGCTTTCAACAGTCGAACATACGACGGTCGTACATGGGAGTTGTATGAGCAGACTACAAAACTTGGTTGTACCAACAAGCTCGCATACGACCATTGTATCGTGTGTAGAACAGTTGGGTACAACAAGTTGTATTGTGCTAAACACTCATGCGCCAAGTCCACTTCAACTAACACTAAATTAGATGAAGGAGCCCAAAGGGTGACGCTACGATACCAGCACTTCCTCTTTATACGCTCGTTCGCGTCATCACGTTCGGCCGGACGCAAGTTATATGTACGACCGTCGGGTGCACGTCAGTATGCTATTTACATTATGCAACATACGATTTGCAACAATCGTACGTACGATCGTCGTCCCGTGTGTACGGGGCATTAGAGTGACAGAGAATTAAATGCCGGGCTGGGCAGGGTGACGGGTGGACCACAACGTCTAGCAGCCCCTAGGGGGGTACCGCTACATCTGTAATTAGTGAAGGTCATGGCCATTGCTTATTGTAGAACTCTAACTCTGACTTAGCAAGGGCATCTCAGACCTCTGCAGAGAAACTGCTGCTTCCACAGAGAGAGCAAGGGTCCTTCTGTGCTATAAAAATCAACAATTGCTTAAAGTGCAACTCGTATTGAAACATGGTTTTTTAGTCTTTGGATAGAGTAAGAAAGCAACAGCATCTTAGTCAGATGTGTAATGTAGTGTTCCTATAGTGGAGATATAATATAACATGAGAGAGTTTCTTTCTTACCTTTAATGTGTCCTTTCTTTTCCTCTTCCCACCAGACAATGGTAAGGTGAACCAAAAGGAACTAAGAATCCTCTGATTATGAATAAACCCCCCCGGTATGTTTTAGATTAGTAAAGGAAAAAAGACAGGCTGATTTTATTTTAACAAGGATTCCCTATCCTCACGTCTTTGCTATCTTTAGTTTCATTTCTCCAACTTTCTCTTCAAGCTCACGTGATACGTCTATTCAGCTGAAACAAACAATGTCAGCATTGATTTTCCTGTCTAACCAGTTTCAAGTGGTTATAAAGTCTAAAAATCTTTTTTTTTTAATTGTTTTCTTATTGTGGCAAAGTATCTCATAAAACAGACATCGGATTGAGACCCAGTACACATCACCGATCTGGTAAAAATTGTTGACACATACAAAACATCTTTGCATATTTAAGCCAGTAATATTCACATGGTCAACCTGGCCACGAGTACAGATAGCAACAAACTTTGATGTGAAATGTCAACTTATAAAGTACGGTACAAGTAGAGAGAAGAGCAAACAGACATATTTTTATCAACATATTCCACTATTGCAGTGGTTCTCAATTCCGGTCCTCAGAACCCACCAACAGGCCAGATTTTAAGTATTACCTTGGGGAGATGCAGACTAGAATACTGCAATCACTGAGCAGCAAATTATATCACCTGTGATGTATTTCAGTTATCCTGCAAACCTGGACTGTTAGTGGGTCCTGAGGACCGGGGTTGAGAACCACTGCACTATTGTAATCTGTAAGTGGACATCTGAGCACACTCCTCTTCTGAATAGTCTACAGAATTTACCTTTGCAAGTATAGAAACTTAGCAGGAGGGTAGGAAAAGAAAAAGATAGGTGGGTCGAGGGAACAAAACAAGGAAGAAAAAAAAAAAGAAGGAGAAAAGAAAAAAATATATAATATATACCAGCCCAGAGGGTCCTTCCCCAAGAAACAATCCACTGCCTGAATATCCTATCAGACCTGCGACTCAAAGGTGGGCCACCTCACTAAGGTAAGCCTCCGTACATGTGAGATGGCTCCAAGGTCTCCATTTTTCCCTAAAGTGTTCTTCCATGTTATAAAGAGTACCTGTCAGTTCTTCCATGCGGTGGATATGGTTGATTTTCGAGTACCACAGGACCCTGGACAGGGTCCCCCTTCATACAAAGAGCTTCAAAGGGAGTGAGCTCACGTGGCCTATATTGCGCTTTCTGAAGGGTCCTCAGAAAGTGTCTAAGTTGGTTCGTACTTAGACTATCCAGTGGCGGATCTACGAGCCCGGCGATACTCGCAAGAGTGGGAAGCCTACCCTGTGGCCACACATCTGCGACATGAGACTTCCCCATGAGGGCCAACTGCCATACCCCCGTGCTGGTGATGCCGGGGATAAAATTGGAAATTCGGGGTCATGGGAGAGGGTAACGTCAAGAGGTGCCAGCCATTTACCTGCACAGACATTGAGGAGGAGGAATAGAGGGAAATGATCCATCTGAGCATATTCGGACCGAGTCCTATGTCCCGCATAAAGTGCCAGGCCACCCTGTCGAATGCTTTTTCCACATCGGTCGATAGCAGGAGGAAGTGTCTCCCTGATTGGCAGGCAGCATGCATGAGGTTGGGAACCCTAGGGGCGTTGTTCCTTGCCTCTCTAGACGGCAGAAAGCCTGCCTGGTCAATATGGACAAGCTGCGGGATATGCGAAAGCAGTCGGTTCGACAATATTTTAGAAAAAAGCTTTAGGTCTACATTAAGTAGCGCGGTAGGACAGTAGTTCCCGCGTTACTATGGATCCTTCCCCTCTTTGTGAATCAGTGAGATGTAAGCCCTCATTGCATCCACTGGCATGCTTCCCTCCCCAATCAGGCGTTATAAGCTACCAAGAAATGCGCAATCAAGGTAGACGAGAAAGTCTGGTAGTATGTCAGTGTAAAGCCATCAGGTCCGGGGGCCTTCCGGGGCTTAGTTTGAGCCATAGCTATACTGAGTTCCTCTACAGTGATCTCAGTCTCTAAAGAGTCTGTAACCTCCTGAGGTAACGCGGGCAAACCTGACTCTCTGATGTAATCCCCCGCCAACTCTGCCCGGTTTGTGACCCCCTCTGGTGTAATAATCAGGGAATTCCTGCGTCTTTTGGCAGAGCAGATCGTTCAAGGCCTAACTGGATTTCAAAAAATCCAAGAGATGAGATTCCGCTAATGACCGTTTATGTAGTAGCTCGAGGGATCGTGTCTATCTGCCGTTGCCGCTCCCACTTCCTGCGAGCCCCTCTCCGGATCAACACGCCCAGCTCCACACATTTGTGCGCTTCCCAAATAGCGGCTGGCTTCAGGGCTGTGTCAGCATTCTCCAAGAAATAATCTGACAGGATTTATTTTATTAATTTATGGCATTTTTACTATTTTTTTTTTTTTTTTACTAGTAATGGCGGCGATCTGCAATTTTTATCGGGACTGTGAAATTGCAGTGGACATGTCGGACATTTTTGACACTTTTTTGGGACCAATGACATTTATACAGTGATCAGAAATGTAAATATCCACTGATTACTGTGTAAATGTCATTGGCAGTGAAGGGGTTAACCTGCAGGGGGCGATGTAGGGGTTAACTGTGCTAACTGTGAGGGGGCAGGGCTGCCAGGGGCATAAGAGATCTAACTGATCCCAGTGACAGGGATCAGTAGATCTCTTACATGCCACCTGACAGAACGGGGAACCGCCGTGTTTACATCGGCGGTTCCCTATTTTTCTTCTCTGCCAGGCAACCGCTGCTGAGCGAGCCGCCGTTTATAAACGGCGATTTGTGGGATCATGCCACTGTACCGCAGTAAAAAATTGTTTAAAAAAAGATAAAAACTTTACCCCTAAAATGAATGCCTGCAGCATAAAAATTGTATATTAAAAAAAAACTTTATCTTTATCACAAATTTCCTGTCGCTGGGGATCAGTTAGATCTCTGGTGCCCCTGGCAGCTCAGCCCCCTCACAGTTAGAACACGCCTAGGGAACACAGTTATCCCCTAGATCTCCCCCTGCAGGTCAACCCCTTCACTGCCAATGACATTTATAAAGTAATCAGTGGATATTTACATTTCTGATTGCTGAATAAATGTCATTGTTCCCAAAAAAGTGTCAAAAATGTCCGACATGCCCCCCCAATATCGCAGTAAAATGCCAGAAATTAGTTCTCAAGGTTTGTAAATGCGGCAACTTTTGCACAAACCAATCAATAAACCCCGATCATGATTTTTTTTACCACAAATATGAGGAAGAATATAAATCGGCCAAAACCGATGAATACATTTTTTTTATATATATATTTTTGGATTTGTATTTTAGCAAAAAGTAAGAAATATTGTTTTTTTGTGCAAAATTGTCGCTCTTTTTTTGTTTATAGCGGTGATCAGAAATGACGCAGAGGGGATCAAATACCACCAAAAGAAAGCTCTATTTGTGGGGGGAAAAAGGACGCCAATTTTGTTTGGGTACAATGTCGCAGGACAGCGCAATTGTCAGTTAAAGCGACGCAGTGCCGAATCACAAAAAGTGCTCTGGTCCTAACGTGAGAAATCCTTCCGGGGTTGAAGTGGTTAACAGATGCCATCTATTGGCTTTCCCCGATAACTGACTTCTGTTTACATTGTGTGTTCAGCTGTCATTGGCTGACAACTGATCACGTAGTAAAGGACCACTGTCACTGGCTCTTTAACAAAGTCTTGGTGATCGCGAAGTGCGCCGCCGGCAAGCATGGGAGGACATCCATTGACGCCCTTCTGAGGCATTGTAAGTCCACGCTGTAGCTTTCTTTCGGCTATAGCATGGGTGGGAAGGGGTTAAAGGAGCAGTGCAGAGCTCCAACAATATTTTTCAACAGACACAGGAAGGACCTTGTCGTGGTTCTGTTGCTCCCTATCCTTGGACATCATTGCAACCAATCATTAGATGAGCATGACTATTTTAACCATTTAAGGACCGGAAGGATTTCCCCCTTTAGGACCAGAGCCCTTTTTGCGATTCGGCACTGCGTCACTTTAACTGATAATTGCGCAGTCGTGTGAAGTTGTACCCAAACGAAATTTGCGTCCTTTTTTTCCCACAAATAGAGCTTTCTTTTGGTGGTATTTGATCACCGCTGCGTCATTTCTGATCGCCGCTATAAACAAAAGAAGAGCGACAATTTTGCAAAAAAAACACAAATTTCTTACTTTTTGCTAAAATACAAATCCAAAAAAAAAATATAAAAAAACATTTTTTTTCATCGGTTTTTGGCCGATTTATATTCTTCCTCATATTTGTGATTTAAAAAATTGCAATCGGCGTTTATTGATTGGTTTGCGCAAAAGTGGTTGCGTTTACTGATGATGAGAATTCATTTCTGGGGTTTTTATTTTTTTTTATTTTTTACTAGTAATGTCGGCGATCTGCGATTTTTAGCGGTACTGCGATATTAGGAGGGACATGTCGGACCATTTTGACACTTTTTTGGGACCATTGGCATTTATACAGCGATCAGTGCTATAAAAATGCACTGATTACTGTGTAAATGCCATTGGCAGTGAAGGGGTTAACCTGCAGGGGGCGCTCTAAGGGTTAACTGTGTTCCCTGGGCGTGTTCTTACTGTGTGTGGGCTGCCCTAACAGGGGAAGGGAAGTGATCACAGCCCTTCCCCCCTCACAGAACGGAGGTCTGTGTTTACATACACAGACCTCCGTTCTTTCACCCCGGGGGGGGCATCGCAGGTAGCCGGCGGAGATCGAATCCGCCGCACCCACTCCCTGGCCCTCCCCGGACACAGTGAGCGCACGGGCGCGCCTCCGGCGGCGCACGCTCGCTCACTGTGCGCGATCTGGCAGCCGCCGTCATATGACGGCGTTTTGCCTTAAAGAGGCACTCTGTCGCCGTCAAATGCCGATCAGCGGTCGGCAAGCGGTTAAAGCATATTTCCACTTTTTCAGTAACATTTGAGAAAACCTTACTATATTTTTGTTATGTTTTCCTATTCACACAGCATACCTAACCATTTAAAAAATTATATTTCTTCCTAGGGATGAGCTCAGTGTTCAGGGCTTTTGGCATTGATGGACATGACAGCTTCTATCAATGGTTGCTAAGGAAGCAGCATCTGCTAGCAGCCATTGCATCCTTACCAACCACTGACATCACCACGCCATGAGGGCATGTTCGCCCCCCCACACAAATAGCAATTGATACACAGGGCCTTGGAAAACTAAGATCTTTCAGTCAGGGTTTAAACATAATGGTAAAAAGATGTAAAATCACAAAGCTAATGAAGGGCCATTTTAGCCAGGAGACAAAGAGAGAAGAATGGTCTTCTGTGGGTTTTGTGCTCTCCCCTTTGGGGTACGGGCTGGGGAATGTTGGCACAAGAACAGGCCCAGGACAGATGAAAGGAGTACTCAGATTGGGGATTCACCCAATTTGCTAGCCAGTTTTATCATCACTAGTCTTGGTGAATTTACCAACCAACAGTTTCATTAAAACTTTTGGTTGCAATGCTCCAGTCCCCAGGTATGGTGCTAAAACTTCCTTCCTCTTGCAGGTACTACTGAAGATCTAAGCTAGGGCACACTAAAGAGATTTATAAAATGTAATGTGACTTTATGACTATAAATAAAATTTAAAATCAGAAAGATGTAAAAAAGGGCATGTCATTGGGATTGTTTTAATAAAAGCAAATAGGCTTGTAGGATGGTAGAGATCCCTTTACAGGTTGCTATTCCTCCTGGTGGGGTGCTCTTATATAGGGTATCCCTATATAAGGCGGTGAAGCTTGGGCTGAGTGCTCTTTTTGCCTGGACATAGAGAGAGAAGGAATGTCTGCTGTGAGTTTTTGTGATCTCTCTTTCGGGGTAGCAGTTGGAGAATTTGGTATTTCCCTTTGTTCTCCCCTTCGGAAGAAATGGTCAGCTGTAGGAGCTTGCAGTCCAGGCATGCAGAGAAAGATTGAATTGCATCTGCAGTGATCCAATATCTAAACACATTGATTTAGAGCAATTATTATGTTAATGCAACTATTTGGACTGTTCCGTTAACTAGAGTATTCAAGTAAAAAACGTTTTTGCAACAAGATTGCTTATGATCATCCAATGAGAGAAGTGCCTATTACAGCCAATATCTGGGGAGATGAGTTATGTTAGTTGTGAAGTGTTTTGGAGCCAATCTGGTTGGCCACAGAGCTTGTGGTTGGAGAAACAGAGTCTCCCCCTTGGCAGTAAGAGATGACCCCCTCAGGTAATACATGTCAGGTGGCTCTGGTCCTCATGTAACTTGGGCCCCAAGTGTTAAATTGGACTTTGGGAGCTCTGACCTGACATTGAGGAGGCCTACAGCTGCCATCTATGGACCCTAATGTATGTGGTTTGGGCTGAAGCCACATGTGATGCTCTGCAACCTATATATTTCAGGGATGACCTGGCTGTGTGTGATGACCACGTGAAAACTAGCTGGATGCTGCCCAACAAGCTGTTCTCTTTGCAAGGGAAGTTGCACTTTGCATTGGAGTTTTTCCAAGAGCTTAGTGAAGGTGGTAAAGTTTTACTTTGCAAAGAATACCCAATCAGGTGCAAGGAAAATGTAAAAAAAAGCATTTTTGCTTGCACATGATTAGATAATGGAAGTCAGCAGAAGTTCACTTCATTCACTTGTTTAGCTAGTAGTGCTAGTATACTTCATAACCAGGATATTCCTAAATCTACAACCTCCTAACGTACTTCAGAATACTTCATTTTTTCCCCCCAAACAGTTTTTGCAAGCCCTAATAAATGGGGACTGTACAAATCCCTAAAACACATTGGTCGTATTTAGCTTTGATTTCCATAATTAAACAAATTGCTTTGGAATCTAAGACTATTAGTATATCATTTTTGTACCTTCAAAAATTCCTGGTTTCTACCCAAAGGGTGGATTTACTAAGCCTGCATTCACATAGGGGCGACCCGACTTTGGTGCGATTTCGCTAGGCGACTTCAGCGCGACTTCCAGTGCGACTTCAAGGACCTCAGGCGACTTTACAACACGACTTTTGCCAGGCGACTTTGCCTTGACCAATCAGAGAAGGGAGGGAGGGGGCTGCCTAAAAATAAATTCTATTCTTTTAACTGTAAAGTCGCTTCCGTGTCGGATAGAAGTCGCCTAGAAGTAGTACAGGAACCTTTTCAGAAGTCGCCTTGAAGTCGGAGCAACTTCAGTCGTGTATATTAAGACGGCTCCCATTCATTTCAATGGGATTTCAAATGTCAAGCGACTTGGGGCGACTTGAGGTAACTCAAGTTGGATCGCAAGTCGCCCCTATGTGAACGGGCACTAAAGGAAACTGTGCTGTTCAATGTGCAAAGGAAGTGGTGATATGTGAGGGTATTTGCCCCAGAGCTTAGTGAATGACTTGAAGTTTCCCTTTGCAAAGAATATTTATCATAGTCAAAGAAAATAAAAGAACCAACAGTTGACTTGCATATGATTTGATGATGTACGTCAGCAGAGCTTTACCTTATTCACTAAGCTCTAGGAGAAAATTCCCTTGCAAAATGCAATTTCCCCTGCAAAGGGAACAGTCTATTTGCCTTTAGTTAATCAACCTGAAAGTGTTTTTTCAAGACCCCTCTCTGTTGAAGAGCTGCTTAGGTAGAGCAACTTCTCTGGACAGACTTAATATCCACTTAACAATATATGGTTGAACCAATGGTGGATCTAGCATTTCTCACCTATACATGTTATATTTTATTGCTGTCTGAGCCCTCCATGGTGAGATTACCCCTTATGATCAGTCAGGTTGTCGACAGGACAGGTAGTCAAGGAAAATCTCTGCATCGGAACACAGACACAAAGCAATAAAAACTGGAGGTTCTAAATCTTCCTCATTTTATACAACACTGAAGTAAAGGTCTGGGCAAAGTTGGGTTTTAAAGGAGAACATACAAAAAGTGAGATGCTGGTCCCATCTATAACTGGTCTATACAGCATGGAGCATTGGAGGGCAACATATGACAAAAAGCAGGCAAGGAAAAGATCCAAGGAAAAATCCAAGCTCTACTTACTAACCAGCTTGAGACCAGCCAAATTAACCTGTCTAACAGTATGCGTTTAAAACAGGGGTTTGGTTGCACACATTTGCAAATGCATGTGTAAGCTAGAGGCCCTGGAAAGGCACCCTGTGACCTCTAGTTCCTACCTCTAACTTAACCTCTAACTCCTAACCTCTAAGGCCTCATACACACGGACGTTTCTAAAAAAATAAACAAAATGTCGGGCCCGACGTCAAGGAAAAAAAGTCTGCGTTTTTCGGCGTTATGCATCGGCGTTTTTGAGCGTTAGTCAGCGTCGGTGTCAATAGGCGTTTTTTTTTTTTAAAAATCATCCCTCTGCTATTTTTCAACCTAAAAACGTTGGCGTCAAAAAAACGCCGGAAAACGCCGGTATAATAATAGGTGGCGTTTGTTGGCATATTGTGGCGTCGGCGTCAAAAAATGCCAAAACGTTACAGCCTCAGAACGCACTGGCTGTGGGTTCTACTTTCTGCTCACTAACGCCGACGTCATCTACAGCTCAAAAACGCCAATGTTTTTATGGGGCCATTGACTAACATGGAGAGCTGCAAAAAATGCCAGAAAACGCTGACATCAAAAAACGTCCGTGTGTATGAGGCCTAAAGTCTCCACAATGGAAGCACATACATTCTGATGAGATAGACGGGCTAGAGGGAGCCCAACCCTCCTTAACCACTTCCGGACCGCCCACTGTCATTATACGACAGTCCTTTGAAGTGGAATACTGTCACGTACCTGGTGGAAGAGTCTGGCTTATGCAGCGGGCAACCTCCCTTACGACCCTGACTCGGGAACCCCTGGTAGAGTAGACAGGTGGCTCGGGAGTGCAGGATGGGACGAGGGTCGGACTGGGTCACTGGTGTAGGTAGGAAGTCCGTTGGTGCACTCGTGCACTAGTAGCGTGGTCGTACAGGCTGGGTCGTGAACCGGGATGGCGGTGCGGTACAAGAGGAGCAGGCAGGTGGGGTGTCGGGTCCAAGCAGGGTCGTCAACAGGCAGGCAGCAAAGGTATCGGAGGATCAGGCAGGAGAATAGTCGTGGGCAAGCCAGGGGTTGGTGCAGGCGGAAATCAACAAGGTCAGGCAGGCCGGGTCACAGGAACAGATAATCAGGTAAACACACACTATACGCTGTAGATCAGACAGCACTTGCTACAGGAAGCAGGAAGTTCAAATAGAGTTGCTCCTCCATGAGCTAGAGGAAACAACAATCAAATGCAATTAACCCTCAGCACAGTCTTCTAACAAATATTGTGTCATGGTAGCAGATAGCTACCATAACCCCGGTATCGTTTTTTTCAACGGACGTTTCTGTTTCAGATAAAAGTGGCCTCTGCGGTGGATTTGCCGCAAGATCACTTTTATTGGGGGCTGGAAAGGGCCCCTCCCCCCACTCTCAGGTCATCTCCGCTGCTTAACGGACTCGCCGATAGCAACGGAGACAATCCAAACTGGCTGCCGCAATGCATGTGAGCTGAGTGAGCAGAAGATGCCGCCCACTCGGCTCCATAGCATTGCAGGGCGGAAGCGATGTCAAACGTCACTTCCGCCCATAGCTCTTAAAGGGGACATTTTTTTTTCCAATATCATTTTATTTTTATTTTTTTATTGCATTTTAGTGTAAATATGAGATCTCCAATGTAATTTTATTTATTTATTTTTTATTGCATTTTAGTGTAAATATGAGATATGAGGTCTTTTTGACCCCAGATCTCTCTCATATTTGTAATAGGAATAAAAGTGATCTTTTTTTTTTTTAAAGGACAGTGTAAAAATAAAAAGTAAAAAATAAATAAGAAAAAAAAAATTTAAAGCGCCCCATCCCGCCAAGCTCGCGCGCAGAAACGAACGCATACGTATGTCCCGCCCGCATATGAAAACAGTGTTCAAACCACACATGTGAGGTATCGCCGCGATCGGGAGAGCAATAATTTTAGTTCTAGATCTCCTCTGTAACTTAAAACAGGTAACCTGTAGGAATTTTTAAATATCGCCGATGGAGATTTTTAATTGCCAAAGTTTGTGGCCATTCCACGAGCGGGCGCAATTTTGAAGCATGACATGTTGGGTATCAACTTACTTGGCGTAACATTATTTTTCACAATATGGGAAAAAATGGGCTAACTTTACCGTTGTCTTATTTTTTTAACTCAAAAAAGTGATTTTTTTTTCAAAAACAATCGCACTTGTAAGACCGCTGAGCAAATACATAAAGTGCTGCAATGACTGCCATTTTATTCTCCAGGGTGTTAGAAAAAAATATATATAATGTTTGGAGGTTCTAAGTAATTTTAAAGGCAAAAAACACAGATTTTAACTTGGAATCACCGTATCTCAAATAGAGGCTTGGTCCTTATTTGGTTAAAGGTGCAGGAATACACTGAACACCCAGCGCATAGCACCATGGCTGTAAAGGTGTCAGTGTGTCACGTGACCAATATCAAGTATGCAAAAAGTGAGCCGCTGCCCCCATCTATAACTGGTCTATACAGCAAGAAGCATTGGAGGGCAACATATGACAAAACACAGCCAATGAAAATATCATTGCAAATGTGTGCAACCAAACCCCTGTTTTTAACAGGTCACAAGCTGGTTGGTGAGTAGAGCTTGGTTTTTTCCTTTAACCACTTCACCTCCGGAAGAATTTCCCAGGTTAGGTTCGGTGCTGCGTCGCTTTAACTGACAATTGCGCGGTCATGCGACGTTGTACCCAAACAAAATTTGCGTCCTTTTTTTCCCACAAATAGAGCTTTCTTTTGGTGGTATTTGATCCCCTCTGCGTCATTTCTGATCACCGCTATAAACAAAAGAAGAGTGACCATTTTGCGAAAAAAAAACAAATTTCTTACTTTTTGCTAAAATTCAAATGCAAAAAAAAAAATATAAAAAGACATTTTTTTTCCCCGGTTTTGGCCGATTTATATTCTTCCTCATATTTGTGATAAAAAAATCGCAATCGGAGTTTATTGATTGGTTTGCGCAAAAATGGCCGCGTTTACGGATGGTGAGAATTAATTTCTGGGGTTTTTATTTTTTACTAGTAATGGCGGCGATCTGCGATTTTTAGCGGTACTGCAATATTGCAGCGGACATGTCGGACATTTTTTTACACTTTTTTGGGACCAATGACATTTATTCAGCGATCAGAAATTTAAATGTCCATTGATTACTGTATAAATGTCATTGGCAGTGAAGGGGTTAACCTGCAGGGGGAGATCTAGGGGTTAACTGTGTTCCCTAGGTGTGTTCTTACTGTGGGGGGGTTGGGCTACCATGGGCATGAGAGATCTAACTGATCCCAGTGACAGGGATCAGTAGATCTCCCATGCCCGCACTGTCAGAATGGGGAACCGCCGTGTTTACATCGGCAGTTCCCCGTTCTTTGCCTGTTCCACACTGCCTACCGCATATTTACAGCGGCAGTGTGGACGCTGGCCGCGAATCGCGTAAAAAGACGGCGATCTGCGAATGGCCGCTAGGGGGAACGCGCGCTCGCCGCACTCCTAAGGAGTGTGCCCGCGGCTCGGGTGGACCCAATGTCCGCCGGCGAGCCGCGATGAGCGGCCACAGGCAAAGAACGGGGAACCGCCGATGTAAACACGTCGGTTCCCCATTCTGACAGTGCAGGCATGGGAGATCTACTGATTCCTGTCACTGGGATCAGTTAGATCTCTCATGCCCATGTTAGCCCAACCCCCCCATAGTAAGAACACACCCAGGGAACACAGTTAACCCCTAGATCGCCCCCTGCAGGTCAACCCCTTCACTGCCAATAACATTTATACAGTAATCAGTGGATATTTAAATTTCTGATCGCTGTATAAATGGCAGTGGTCCCAAAAAAGTGTCAAAACTGTCCAACATGTCCGCTGCAATATCATAGTCCCTATACAAAATCACAGATCACCGCCATTACTAGTAAAAAACAAAAACTGGAAAAACACCAGAAATGAATTCTCATGGTTTGTAAACGCAGCAACTTTTACAAAAACCACCAATTGCGATTTTTTTTTAACACAAATATGAGGAACAATATAAATTGGCCAAAACCCATGAATACATTTTTTTTTATATTTTTTTTTTTTGGATTTCTATTTTAGCAAAAAGTAAGAATTTTTTTTTTTTTTGCGAAATTATCGCTCTTTTTTTTGTTTATAGCGGTGACCAGAAATGTTGCAGAGGTGATCAGATACCACCAAAAGAAAGCTCTATTTGTGGGAAAAAAAGGACGTAAATTTTGTTTGGGTACAACGTCGCACGACCGCGCAATTGTCAGTTAAAGTGACGCAGTGCCGAATCGCAAAAAGTGCTCTGGTCCTAAACTGGGAAATCCTTCCGGGGCTGAAGTGGTTAATACAGAGCATTTAACAACAGAATTTGGTGCTGCAACTTTAGAATATTTGATGCTTTTTTGACACAGTAATTGAAAGGTCCATTCGATTCCCTAGCAGACTTTGTAATCAATGACACTCAGGCAGCAGTTGGTCCCACTGAGCAATTAACCATCTTCTTTCATCCAGAGAAAGCTTCTGTTCTTCTAGTAATTATTTCCATTCAATGCACAGCTGGTAATTCATAATCCCCTAATACACAGGTGTCAAACACAAGGCCCGGGGGCCGAATCCGGCCCTCCAGGTCATTTCATGTGGCCCTCACACCTCTCCTGCAGCTGCAGCACTCCCCTCATCTCCACCACCCCTGTCTCAGCAGTATGTCTCTCTGTGCAGCTGCAGCACCCCCTCATCTTCACCTCCCCTGGTCTCAGCATTCAGAAGACTCCAGCTCTCCTCTGGTCCTCCTCCAGACCCTGCACTTTCTAATTCTCAGCTCTGCCCCCACTGTGATGTAAGGAAGGGTGGGGGACCCTTGACTTCTGATGGTGGGGGGGAGCTCTTGGCATCAGTTGTAAGGGGGGGTGGTGCTTTGAACATCTAGTCTTAGATATACAACCGGCCCTTTCAGGGCGACCATAATGCTGATACAGCCCACGATGAAATCAAGTTTGACACCCCTGCCCTAATACATAGCAAGTTAAAGACTGGGAATTAGTATAATACATCAAATAAATATTACTGAGGCTGACAGCAAATGGACCAGTTTTTTCAATCTGCCAGCTGGCTGATTGAAAAAACAGAAAAGATTCCCCCATCCACACAGGCAAGGTGAATAGAGGACTCGCCCCCTTTGTGTTGTTGTATTCTGACACCAGGGACCCCTCCACTGTCTGAACACACTGATCAGTGGCCTCAGCCCATTGGCTGCAGACAATGATACAGAAAATGTATCCAGCGAGCCTATTCAACAGAAATTGATCATAAGATTGACTTTGGTCAATCATAGTGGCAATACATAGATGAGTCTTTCCCAACCTTTTCAACACAGAGGAACCCTTGAAATAGGTAAAAATGAAAAATCTGCAACTCATGATACATCAGTGTGATGGTCAATAGGAAGAATGTCCCTTACGCTTGTGGTCATTGGGAATAATTACCTCCTTACAGATAGCTAAAATATCAACAAGATCATTGGGAATTTATCTGAGAGGTAGAAATTAACCATTGTTCAAGGAACCCCTAGCAACCTCTGGAGGAACCATAGGGTTCCATGGAACCCTGGTTGAGAAACCCTGACATACATGGATTTCCAGCTGGTCCCTTCTGAACTATCTAAAGGTTTAATATCCTAAGACCCCTTTCACACCAAGGTGTTTTTCAGGAGTTTTTGCTCTAAAATTAGCAGATAAAAAGCGCACCAAAAACGCTCCCCATGCATCCCAATGGATGCTTTCACACCGAGGCGTTGCACTTGCTAGGTGTTGCTAAAAGTCCTGCAAGCAGCATCTTTTCAGCTTGTTTTGTGCGCTCAAAATAGCTCTTCAAAAACGCCCATGCCCATTGAAAATAATGGTTAAGCGCTTGAAAAACGCTTGAAAAGCACTTGAAAAGCGCATGAAATGTGTACTGAGGCTGTGGAAAGGTCACATGATTGAAACACAAACACTTGAAAAGCGCTTAAAAAAATGCCATTAGAGGGGCGCTATTTATACCGCTAGCGCTTCAAAAGCGTGGCAAAAACATACACTAAAATCATGGCGTTTTACAGGATTTTATAGGCTTTTTTCCAACGCTTTGGTGTGAAAGGAGCCGAAAGGTTTTAATGCCAAAATAAATGAAAGGAGCAAAAACTATTATGTGCCTGTACAAAGGAAACAAGATGGTCCAAGACAAATTGACCATTAGGTTAACTTCTCTGGATCAGGAATGGCCATAGATTGATCAAAATTCGGCTGCTCCCTGCTGAACCAGCCACATTTTGATCCTTCTAGGACCAGCTTAATACTCTTGCCTTGGAATACGTGATTCAGTGCCACCAGAACTACAGTAAGTGTGCCTGGAGTTTGAATAATCATGGGAACGGACAGATGGTGCTGGAATCTCAGGGTGCTTCTACCTCACAGTTGATGTAGAAATAGTGGGTTTCAGCATTTTAATCTAGGACAGGCACATCTTATGCACAGAAGGGCTTCCAAAGCCACTTTAAGGTGGAATCAAATAGAGAGTAAAGAACAGGAGCACCACACCCAGAGCTTAGAGCCCAATAATGTTTATTTCTCTAAATTCTTTCTAAGGTAGGTGCAGCTTTTGATTTTTGTAGCCCAGATTTGTCCCCTTCATCACAGCTGGTGTTGTATGCAAAACCACTACTTAGGCAGATATTACAATTGTGGTTCATAGGAATGGTTTTCAACAGTGCAGTAGCTAATATCAGCCGCCGAAGTGCGTTCTTATGAAATAACACACCGCAATTTTACCATCCATCCAGGGCCACCCGATAGCTGTTCAACATGATACACAAGACCCAATGAAGGGGGATACTCCAGGATTCTGCAACACTTTGGCTGCACTTCATGATCTTGTTGAAATGTCTTTGGTGAAATAGATTGTTTTGGACTCTAACCTTATGCTGTGGTACTCATGTTCTTTGCTTTGCCTTGCTTTGAATGTTGTTCTGTATGTATACAGTACACGAATAACCATGAATATGTAACTATGAATAATTTTTTTTTTCAAACTTTAAATTTTTATTGAAAAAAATGTCAATAGGTACAAAGCTTATACAACATTGAGTTACATAGAAGGTACAAAGGAAATGGCCACTTAAAAAAGCGTCATAGTAAACATAACATAAATCCAAAAATTATGAGTCGGCACTCCGGGGCTGCTTGCGATTTATTTATTGTAAGGTGACCATGTAAAAGACAAGCTGACGCGTTTCGGCAGTAACGCCTTGCTCACAGCTAACATAAAGCTAGATAACATAAACATATGGGCTTCCTGATGGAGTGTGGACTGGTCACCTGCAATGGGATCTTACTGTGACCAAGCTGTACCCAACAAGACAGCACGAGCATCAGTGGTGGCTGGTGCTCAATTTTATTGGGGGGGGCGCGGCCCGCGGCCCGCGGCCCCCACCCAGCCAGCCCTCCCCCCAGCCAGCCAACTGCCCCCCCACCACAGGCGCTTGATCGATTGATCAACGCTTTGCTCGCCCATTGCCTGCCAGGCCCCCCGCCAGCCCGGCACTTACCTCATCAAGTTCACGGCTTTGACAGCTTCCCACCCGTGTCTCCTCCCGAGTCCCGGTGGTTGCTTCTCCTCCCGGCCAATCAGTACTGAGGACTCACAGCCAATTGGGTCTTAGGACCCGCTTCTTGATTGGCCACGAGGAGAATATTAATTTGCTAATGTCTCACAAATGGAAGGGCTCAGGGCACAGTGCTCTGCGTCCCGAGCCCACCCTTTTTAAAGCCAATTAGAGCCTCAGTCTCTAATCACGTGCTTCAAAAAAAATAAACCCATTAAAATCCATGTGTCCGGCACCCTGCATGGATATTAGGGGCCGGGCACATGGATTAGGGGGGCAGTGCCACCTGCGCCCCATATGAGCGTCCGCCAATGGCCAGCATTATATAATAGGATTCCTTTTTTTCATCATCTAAGCTTTTGTGGAAAGAAAGGAAAAAACAAGAGTATTATGAATTCCACAGATACACATCTGGGTACGAATCTTAATGACTTGGATACAAGATGACCATGAATCGGGGCCATGTATGGTGGCCATACAAATTCTATAAAGTAAGATGCACGTTGCCATAGTATAACAGATCAGAAAATGAACACAATGCTATATCTAGACATGAATAGAGTCAAGAAGTACCACCCAAAAGAGCACCTGATAATAAAATGCATAGGTCCATCAATACACCAAAACAGGAAGATATCCAAAATCACGAAGATCTGTAAGATTATAGGTCAAAATACACCCTTTTCAGTTTATTCTAAATGTTTTTATCCCCCCCACCTCCATTGGCAAAACATTTTGCGAATTCTATTTACTAAGGATAGTGAGGCGGGCAGCTGTTATAATATTTACAGCTATAGTATGGCAATCTTTACGGAGAGTATCCAGTTCCATGCCCAATAATGCCATTTACGGAGATGGGGTGATGTGAGTGCCCACAATATTAGAAAGTAGGATAAAGACAGAGTTCCGGAAGGTTATCATCGATTTGCATTGCCATAAGAAAAAGGTTCCCCCTTTGACCACATTGATGCCAGCAGTTTGGTCAGGACTGTGGATACATAATGGATATTCTACACAGGGTGAGGTACCATCTATGTATGATCTTTAAAGCCGTGTACCAATGAGAGGTGCAGTGAGAAGCTTTGCAAAGGGATTTGAAATCAGTGTTCCGTTCCTGGGTCGAAAAGAAGAGGCCAAGGCCCTTTTCCCATTTTAACCAAGATGGATATTTGGTCTGTTGAAAAAAATAATATTTTATTTAAACTCTAATTTTGTGGTAATTAAAAATACTATACAAATACTATAAACAAGAATTCTATTCTACCTAAAGCATACGAAGAACTGGGATATAATTTTTTTTAATAAAATTGTGAGAATGGAGCAAAATGAATATTTGCACCAAAATATCAGATCTCATCAACAATTGTTACTACAAAAGAATTGTATAACTGAAACATCACAGGTGTCTTTGGACTACCAGATGTTGAGTAATATTTCATATACACAATTTTTATAATATGTACATTGGTATATATAGGTCATGGTTTAGGTCCTAACACAGCTGGCAGGCAAGCTGCATTACATATCAAAGGCCCACAGCTACTTGCATGGGGTTGTGGAATGTAGATTGGGTGGTCAGACTTCAAAGGAATAGTACAAAAAGTATTTATTGATGCTAATTAGCTTTGAGGGGGTTCATTGTTGTTTGCTTGTTTATCTGGTAAACACTAATGTGAGGTTAGGAGAACCCCCCTACCCCCAGTGTGAGACTAGCATTTAAGTGGACATTCAAACTGGCAGAGTCAGTTCATTCTTTCTCCATGAAGATGAGGGCACAGGTCTAGATATGGTCTAGTTGGAATGGGACTCTGAAGGCTACTGATCCTTATCAATATTTACCTCTGATGGATTTTGATCATCTGTTGCAAGTATTATGAAGTTTGTTTTCCTGTATTGGAAGTCAATAAATGCTACTCTCTGGAAGAACCGACCGAGTGCTGCGGACAATTAACCATTGTAATAATAACTAAATAATAATAATCATTCCACTACTACTTCACTACACCAGATAGGTCTGTGGTTATTTTGGGGGTTTTGCTACAAACAAAACATGGTTTTAGTGTCCTCAAGAACTCTTCTCAGGGCTTTCCAGGGGGTCAATCAGAAAGCAAATAAATATTTATTCCCCATGTCTTTATCCTCTTGCTGCCCATGTAATGTACTTGTGTGGTGTCGAAGATGGTTTTAATGCCCGCACAGCACCACTGTGTGCTCCCAATGTAATGACCAAACTAAGAAACACAGCTCTTGGTCTCTGATAATGATTTGGAGCTGGCAGGGCTAGCCTCCAATCACATAACCAATGTGAGAGCCAATCACATGATTGTTTCATCCATTTCTGCCCCAACTGGTGTAAAGACCTTGTTAAAGGGATTCTGGGGCTGGGCAGGAAGAGGATATAGTGCCCACATGTATAGGGGCTAAATTCCAGGATTCCGAACCCCTTCCAGGGTAAAACAAATGTTAATGCCTAAGCACAATGTTGCAACATTGACACTGTTAGTAAAACTGTACATATCATCACAACTTCTCTGTGTATCCAAGTGGATTATACCTTGTTTTTTATCAGGACTTTCTTTTGGTGGTAAATGATAATGGATATCTCCTGATTTTTTTTTATTATCAAAGACCCAATATAGTAAAAAAAAAAAAAAATGTTGTATTTGGCTGTATATTTCTTGCTATTACCATAATTTACCACCACAGAACAACCCAAAATAAATTATTTTGCTCCTGAAGATTGGAGCCATACCACATACAGTATGTGTATGTGAGATTTTGTTTGTACCTGTAGTAGGGCCCAGAAATAATGGTGCACATTTTAAATTTTTTTTTATCCTGCCACACTGAAACTGATACTAATTTCCCAAAAACTTTTTTGAAAATTCTAACCAAAATATACTGCCCTTTGACCCCAATCTAGAGCCTAACACTAACCCTGGCAAACCTTGATCTTGTTATTTTTTTTTCTATCTCTTTTTTTTCTTTTTATTCTTTATTTTTAATTATTCATGTTTTTTTTTTTTTGATACACACTTTTTTTTTATTTATAGCTTCACACACATTTATTTTTGCTTCACACAGGGGTGGGCTCACAGTGACTGATCACTGTGATAGCCAATCAATGGCTGTCACAGTAACCAGGTGACCTAAAACCGGGAGTCCTGGGTCCCGATCATTAGTATGAGGCCCCTGGCTCTCGGTGAGAGTATGGTCTCTGTCCTACGACAGCGTTGTGCGGTACACTCCCAGCACAAAAAGCTTCCGTGAGGCCACATACATGCGTACAGGATTTACAAAAATCTTCAACATGTAGTGGGTTCTCCCGCACTGCAGCCGTTAAATGCTCTTTAAGTCTAGGGGTAGAGGAATAAGGTGTAATATAGGGATGAGCCAAACTACCTGGGTTCGGTTCAGAGCTGGTTCACAGAACATTGCTAAAGTTTGGGTGTTGGATCCAAACCCCATTGAAGTCAATGGGAGCCAAATGTTAAAGAACAATAATGGACATTTTCTAGGCTAATGGGCAAAAGATTGTCACACAAATGGCATGGGAGACTGGCCACTGCCTTGGGGAACATGTCCAAAGCAAAAACCGGTGTGGGTTTTGGGAGTTTTTTTGTGTGTGAGGTTCCTCCTTTAAATCCATACCAGACCCATCAGGTCTACTGAAGGGTCAAGAATACTGGAGGAGCCTGGAATCCCTGGCTGACAACTGAATGGCTGGGTGAGGATGAGTCATGGTTGTTAGAGTCAGGGGTGAAGCTGTTGCATTCAACTGTAGTAATAATATTTCTGCTAAGGGCTCTTTCACACTGTGGGGCTCAGCCGGTTTAGCAGGGAATCACTCAGCCGATCTCCACTGAGCAGGCAGATGACAGGTCCATGTCCATTCCACTTATGCAGAGTGGATAAGGGCACAGCCGCTCTCCTATATGGGTGGTCAGATGTAGACAGTCCGCCTGTCCGTTGACATCCGACTATCATTTGATCCACCAGACGGATGGGGAACAGATCCCTCATCTGTCTGTTTTTGGAGGATAGGATTGGATTTGATAAAAAATGTGCATCTCCCATGGGACTTTAATGTAGCAAAAATACACACAGTACATGAATATGTAGTATAAAAGTAAAAACATGTTTATTGAAGAACAAAATTAAAATTCCTCCAATCTAAACAGCATAACTGCTAGTCTATTGCTTGGTGTTTTCTAATTAGGAGTGGAAATATCATAACATATGTGAATTTTGTCCCCAACGCGTTCCAACTGTAAGATCAGTCTTCTTCAGGAGATATAAATGGAATACAGGCGGTCCCCTAGTTACAAACATCCGACTTACAAATGACTCCTACTTACAAACGGAGGGAGACAACAGGAAGTGAGAGGAAATCTCCCCCGGGGAAGGGAAATTCACTTCTGTAAGAATTATTATTGGAAAAAGGTGTCTCCATTGATGCTTTATCACCAAGGTTTGTTTCCACAACAACCTGAAATTTTCAAAAGCCAATTATCATTGGGACAGGAAGTGAGGTGAAATCTTCTGAACATAGGCTCAGACAGCAAAACAAACATTGCATGGGCGTTACCCCTTCCCTATGCTATCCAAAAAGCTTTAAAAAAGTTATTTTGGCTGGAGATACACTTAAAAAATGTACCTGTTCTGACTTACAAACAAATTAAACTTAAGAACAAACCTACAGAACCTATCTTGTTTGTAACCCGGGGACTGCCTGTGTTTATACAGTATAAATGGATAGACCAGATGTGAAATCAAGACCCCTTTCACACTGAAGCACCGCTAAAACAGCGCTAAAGCCGTTTTTGCGGTGCTTTTCGGGCACTAGCGGGGCGATTTTTTTAAGGTCATGTTATGTGACATTAAAGGATCCACCAAAACACTCATTTTGCAGCACTTTTAAGGCGCTTCGGAAGCACTGCCCATTTATTTCAATGGGCAGGGGCGTTTTGAACTGCTTTTTAAAGCGCTCCAAACCTGCCCCAAAGATGCTGCTTGCAGGACTTTTTCTAACGTCCCGCAAGCGCACCGCCCGAGTGTGAAAACACTCATTCCAATGAATGGAAGGCAGTTTTCAGACACTTTTCTAGCAACAAAATGCCTGAAAACGGCTTCAGTGTGAAAGGGGTCTAAAATATTGCAACAAGTCTTATGGGGGTCCCCGAATCGTGGACGATGAGGTCAAGCATCCAACATGGTATCAAAGATGAACAAGCGGGAGCAAGGGCACAGCCAAGCAAACCACCCATCAAAGATCTAACTGTGAATAGATGAGCATAAAGGGACGAGGAGTGTACAAGCACAGGGAAAGTAGATGCATGGGATGGACGGAAGGTCGATATTTGAATGAAGTTCGCCTCATTGGAAGCTGTGTGAGAGCCATAGCATGGGTAACCTGGACGCAATAGACTAGCAGTTATGCTGTTTAGACTGGAGGAACTTTAACTTTGTTGTACAATAAACATGCTTTTATTTTTATACCACATATTCATGTACTTGTGTGTATTTTTGCTGGCTGCATTAAAGTCCCATGGGAGATGCATATTTTCTATTGAATATATAGGGATGAAGCAGCTTGACCCATGACACCTCCCTCCTCAGAAGGATCGGATTGGATGTCGGCTGTCCGTTTACATCCACCGCTCCATAGAAGGCAATGGATGGTCCACCTAAAAAACTGACAGGCAGACCAGATCGATCGGCCTGAATATTTCACTTCCTGCTGCCACCAGAGGTTCGTTTTGGACGAACACTAAATTAGTTTGGTTGTCAACAGGACAGGTAGGGAAGGGAAATCCAAACACAGACACAAGGCAATATAAGCCTGACAGAGGTTCTAAATCATCCTTGCTTTACACAATACTGAAGTAAAGGTTTTGGTGCAGCTGAATTTTAATACAGAGCATTTGCCAAAATAATGTTGCACATAATGAACATGATGTTGAAACTTCTAGAATATTTACTACCTTTTTGATAATGTAATTGCAATGTTCTTCCGATTCCTTGAGCAGACTTTTTTGCTTCCGTTCTTCTACTTCTTACGGCTTTTGATTGCACAGGAAAATCATAATTATCTAATATATAATACATAGCAAAATGAAGTTAAAGACTGGAAATGCGTATGATATATCCCATAAATATGACATGTCAGTCCCATCAGAACTACGTGTGCCTGGAGTTTGAATAATCAGGGAAATAGACAAATGGTGCTGGAACCCTGGGGTGGCTTATGTACAGTTCATGGTTTTCAGCATTTTATTGTAGGCCAGGCGGCTGTTATTCACAGAAGGGCTTCCAAAGCTACTTTAAGGTGCGATCCAATGGAGAGCAAAGAATAGGAGCAGACAAAAGAAAACGAAAAGTAAAGGACTTTAACCACTTGCCTACTGGGCACTTTTACCTCCTTCCTGCCCAGGCCAATTTTCAGCTTTCAGCTAGGGTTGCCACCTCACCCCTTTATACCCAAACACATATGAATTACACAGGTTGTTCTGAGGCTAATTTAATGCAGATGAGGCACCAAGTGAGTTTAATTAACACCTTAATCAGCCACAGAACCTGTGTCATTAATATGTGTCCTGGATTAAAGTGGTTGTCATCCTGTGACAACCACTTTAACCTACAGGTAAGCCTAGAACAAGGCTTACCTGTAGGTACCTTGCATACAGGGGAGGGCTGGCCCAGGGGGTAGGGTGGCAATTGCCCCCCAGGCCACCCTAACTTACATTTAAAATGGCCGATGGCTGCTGCCCGCTCACACTTTTTTTTTTCTTGTGGAGCAAGGAAATAGGGCCCAGGGGCGCAGCCACCAACTAACTGCAGGCAAAGGGGGGGCGCTCAGGGCCGGCCCTACCATGGATCCCGCTAGGCCCATTGGGTGGGCATGGATGGTGAGCTGATTTGGTGGTTCAATGGGCCACTTTACTGGATTAGCCCCCCCCAGGCCTATGGCTGCCAGCCCTCCCCTGCTTGCATATCTCCTAAACCTGCACGGTTCAGGAGATATGCAGTGTTTTGCATGTGCAGACGTCATTTCGGCACATGCGCAGTGAGGAAACGGCCTCCGTGCCATTTCTCCACTGACCCCATGCCGTGACTGGTGGCTCCCGCGTGCATGTGCGGGAGTGACGTCACGCGACTCCGGCCAGTCACAGAGCCGAAGTCGCGGCCCCGGAAGGAAGAGGGGCTGAAGATGGATGCGGCCAGTGCAGGGGACAGCGCTGGACTCGTTCGCAGGTAAGTGACACATAATGGGTTACTATGCGATGCATAGTAACCCATTATGCTTCTAATTTACAGGTGTATGTAGAGGAAGTAAACCCCATCTGGGTTTACTTCCTCTTTAAAGAGATGAGGTGGCAGCCCTACTTTCAGCGCTGTCGCACTTTGATTGAAAATTGCGCGGTCATGCAAAACTGTACCCATATGAGAACTTTATTATTTATTCACACAAATAGAGCTTTCTTTTGGTGGTATTTAATCATTGCTGGATTTTTTATTTTTTTGCTAAAAAAAAATGAAAAAAAGTCAGAAAATTTTGAAAATAAAAAGTTTTTCTTACTTTCTGTTAGTACATTTTGTAAATAAGTAATATTTCTCATTCGCTGATGTGCACTGATGAGGCAGCACTGATGGGCACTGATAGGCTGCACTGATGGACACTGATGAGGTGGCGCTGATGGGCACTAATGACTCTGCACTGAAGGGCACTGATTAGGTGGCACTGATGAGGAGGCACTAATATGCCGCCCTGATGGGCACTGATATGCGGCACTGATGAGCGCTGATAGGTGGCACTGATGGGCACTGATAGGTGGCACTGATGGGTAATAATAGGTGGCACGGATAGGCAGCACTGATGGGTGGCACTGATGAGCACTGAAAGGCAGCACTGACTGGCATGACTAATGGGCACTGATTGGTGTCACTGATGGGCAATGCTGGGGATGTACTGCAATCAGTGCCCTGATTACCTGTACAGGTGTCCCCTGCGAGAAGATGTCGCTGATCAGCTCTCCTCGATACACACTCTGTCAGTGTAAGATGAGGAGAGCCAATAAACGACACTTCCGTGTTTACATGCGATCAGCTGTGATTGAACACAAAAAAATAAAGTCAACACTCGTGTAATAAGTCCAGTGTTGGCAGCGCTTGCAGAGTAATAATGTAAATTGCAAAGTAAATAATGATATTAAATGTTCAGTGAAAAAGTGCCAGTGCCAGGAAAAATAAATTGCCCGTGCTGGAACCAAAACTTCTTAAACTATGTGAATAATCCACTTGTCTCCTCCTCCTGTGACTAACTTCTAATAAGTGTATCAAATTCTTCAAAACCAAGGTCGTGCCCGTTAAATAAAAAGGACCGTGACCGTGAAAAAGTGACTTGTAAATTATAGTAATAAATGAAACGTTAAATGTAATAATGAGACGTTCGCGACGGTTGTGACCTGAATAATGTGCTCACAACTGAAATAAAAAAACACAAGTTAGTGTCGACTAGCGTACATTTGTGCCTTCACAGCAAATAACCGAGAGGAGTAGAATGTGACTGTCTCACACATAGCTCCTCTCGACTAGTCGCTGTAGAAGAGCGTCCCCTGTGGACATGTCCATTAG
>BLSH010319473.1:363339-379615 GCA_018402905.1 Glandirana rugosa | reverse complement strand
CACACTGCACTCATACAGCGCACACTACACTCATACAGCGCACACTGCACTCATACAGCGCACACTACACTCATACAGCGCACACTGCACTCATACAGCGCACACTGCACTCATACAGCGCACACTGCACTCATACAGCGCACACTACACTCATACAGCGCACACTGCACTCATGCAGCGCACACTACACTCATGCAGCGCACACTACACTCATGCAGCGCACACTACACTCATACAGCGCACACTGCACTCATACAGCGCACACTGCACTCATACAGCGCACACTGCACTCATACAGCGCACACTACACTCATACAGCGCACACTACACTCATACAGTGCACACTGCACTCATACAGTGCACACTGCACTCATACAGTGCACACTGCACTCATACAGCGCACACTGCACTCATACAGTGCACACTGCACTCATACAGTGCACACCCATACTAAGAGAGAGAGCCTCCTGCAGCCTGGCTTGCGGCTGTCTGTCAGAGTGAGCAGAGGCAGTGTGGGTGTCAAACAGTCCCACACTCACTGTCCCGACTCTTTTTGGCTGGATTGAAGAGGAAGCGCACTGCACTCACCACTGTCACCAGGAGGGCTGCAGGGTCAGCCAGAGCAGGGAGGCAGGCAGGAATCAGGAGGATCCATCCATCCGCAGCGTCTGCTCCGGTAAGGTGCTGGCTGGCGGGAAAATGCAGTAACCTCATTTGAGGGCGGATGGGCTGGGCAGAGGCACTAGCTGGCAGCAGGAGGAGTGGTCATCCAACTCGTCTCAGGGTCAGGATCGGATCTTCCAGCTTGCCACTCGAGGATTTCCGTAATTGCACATGCGCAGATCTGACCGGAGTCGATGGCCGCCGTTTTTACTGGCACTTTTCGGCTGCTACGGACTTTTACAGACACCCAAAAAACTGCACCGTTTTTACGGGGTGTCCGTAAATTTACGGACGGTTGGCAACACTGCCTCACTCTGGTGCTCTCATCTTTTCTGATGCTCCTTATTGTGGGAGAGCCCTCACCATCTTCACGTAAAATGCAGAACTTGCATTGTACTTAATAACGTCAGCATACAACCACTAACCAGAGCCAGGGGCATTTTCTGAAAGCAGTGGGCATGTGTGGAAGACTATAAGTCGGGTCCCCTGGGTTGCAAATGACAAAATGCAGCACCCAGAGTGCACCATGGCTGTGTTTTTAATTGTTCTAAATATTCGGCACGGCTTAAAGAAATTTGGTTACATGGAGTCTCTGTTGATTTATATAGTGTAGAATGAGACCGCGCCAAATAGGGAATGTACAGCAAAGTATCTGTGGGGGTGCACTGGAGGAGCCAGGATCCAACATTAAACACCTGTATATCGGTCAGGGATTAGTAGTAGGTGACTTACCTACTGACCTCTGAACTCTGCATCATTTACTACTGACCTCTGAACTCTGCATCATTTACTACTGACCTCTGAACTCTGTTTCACTTATTACTGACCCCTGAACTCTGCGTCATCTACTACTGATCTCTGAACTCTGCATCATTTACTACTGTCCCCTGAACTCTGCATCATTTACTACTGACCTCTGAGTCATTACTGCCCTCAGAACTCTGTATCACTTATTACTGACCCCTGAACCCTGCATCTTTTACTACTGACCTCAGAACTCTGCATCATTTACTACTGACCCCTGAACTCTGCATCATTTACTACTGACCCCTGAACTCTGCATCATTTACTACTGACCCCTAAACTCTGCATCATTTACTACTGACCTCTAAATCATTACTGACCTCAGAACTCTGTTTCACTTATTACTGACCCCTGAACTCTGCGTCATCTACTACTGATCTCTGAACTCTGCATCATTTACTACTGACCCCTGAACTCTGCATCATTTACTACTGACCTCTGAGTCATTACTGCCCTCAGAATTGTGCATCACCTACTACTGACCCCTGAACTCTGCGTCATTTACTACTGACCTCAGAACTCTGCATCACCTACTACTGACCCCTGTACTCTAAGTTACTTACTACTGACCTCTGAACTATTCCTCACTTAATACTGACCCCTGAACTCTGTGTCACCTACTACTGATCCCTGAACTCTGCTTCCCTTACTATTGGCCCTTGAACTCTGTATCAGGTACTACTAACCACTAAAATCTGTGTCACCTACTACTGACCCCTTAACTCTGAATCACCTACTACTGTCCTCAGAACTCTGCCTCACTTACTCTTGACCCCTGAACTCTGAATCACCTACTACTGACCCCTGAACTCTGTGCCACTTACTACTGACCTTTAAATTCTGCATCACTTACGACTGACCCCTGTACTCTAAGTTGCTTACTACTGACCTCTAAACTCTGCATCACTTAGTACTGACCATTGAACTACTCACTACTGACCCCTGAATTCTGTGTCACTCACGACTGACCCCTGAATTCTGTGTCACTTGCTACTGACCCCTTAACTCTGAATCACTTACTACTGACCTCAGAACTCTGCATCACTTACTCTTGACCCCTGATGTCTGCATCTCTTACCACTGACTAAATTATTTACTGCTGACCCCTGAACTCTGTGTCACTTACTCAGCCACACTTACTCCTGACCCCTAAACCCTGCATCACTTACTGCTGACCCCAGAACTCTGGAGTATTTACTGCTGACCCCTGGTCTCTGTGTCATATACTACTAACCTCTAAGCACTGCATCATTTACTACTGACCCCTGAAATCTGTGTCACTTACTACTGACCTCTCAACTCTGAATCACCTTTAATTGACCTCTAAACTCTGCATCACTTACTACTGACTTCTGAACTTTACGTTACTGACTACTGGCCTCTGGCTCTGGGTCTCTTACTATTGACCTCTTAACCCTGCATCACTTACTACTGACCCCTGCATCACTTATTACAGAGTTCAGGGGTCAAAAGTAGCTTATGCAGAGTCAGAGATCTGTAGTGATGCAGAGTTCAGTAGTAAGTGAGCAGAGGTCAGAGGTCAATAGTAAGTAATGTAGAGCCTGAGGTCAGTAGTGACAGGAAGCAGTAGTAGGTGACCCTCTGTCTTATAGTACAAGCAGCCCTACTCTGCACTGCTTACTTCTGTTCTCCTTCCTGCACTCCTCACACATTGCTCAGGGTACTGCAGCTCTGGATCTTCTCCCCTTCCCCTATTCCATGATCTAGTAGGGGGGGGGGGGATACATGTCAGCTCATCATAGCCCTGCCCTGCCTACTAGAGAAGGGATTTGGAGAAGGGGAGAAGAGCTGTAGTACCCTTAGGACCCTCAGGCCAAACATAGCACCCCCCCCCCACTCCCTGCCACGGCCTATGGTACCCATCTCCTCCCTGGCATTAACAAACTGTTTCTTCGGCAAGCTGCCTGTGACAAATGCAGCTGCGGCAAAGAAACAGAAGGAAGAATGGAACAGCATTTATCCACATTTGTTGTGCAACGTAGGATGGCACAGTGGGCCCCATATACCCATGGTCAGAGCATCTTAGTATAGAGGGTTTAGAGGATCAGTTGTATAAAATGAGAGCAAAGATATGCATGTACTGGAGAGGTCAGTTGTGTCCTAGCTGTAGGTCTGATGGACCCTGTTGACTTTTACCAGGTAATATCTGGATTGCCACTCAGCGACTGCTAGTGATGAATCCATTTGAGCATGCATTAAGTCTGGCTGCTTCAGCTGAGAAGCGGCGATTGCATTGAGGCATATCTGAGCACAGCGATTGCAAGAGGGCAGCCAGGCTCCTATATTAAAACCGAATACTGCGCCGTTGGCTCACGCCCTCAGTGGAAGTCAGAATGATGAAACGCGTCAGTCCATGACCTAGCGGCGCTCGGATGTGCGATCTGTCACGGACGGAGTGAAGCTCCATGTACCCTGTCTTAGCATTGGATACAGGAAGGTATGAAGGCAAGTTCACCCGAACGGTGACAGCATAAGGTTTACTAATCTGTGCCTGATTTTATTTATCTCTTGTAAGTGTGATCATTTGGGGGGGGGCAATTATAAATAAACAGTTATTTTAAATGGAATTGCGCTGAGTTGACAGATAAAGTATTCCTAATGTGGAGTTAACGGATGGTATAAGGCTGTGACAGTGCTTGTAATTATCTACTATCTGGTGAGTTCATGCCCTCAGGGGAGAGTTGTGCACATAGTGTCGAGATCCTGGTGTCGGGGTGCATGTGTGAAAAAACCCGTGTGGAAACTGTATTTTACTCACTCACATTCCATTAATTCTATTTGAGGACTGACCAGACTGTTTTTTTTTTCTGAAGTCAACCAGGGCCGTATTTAACACAGAGCAAAAGGGGAAGCTGCCCCGGGCACAGTCATTGTTGTGGGGCCCAAGGCAGCCTCCCCTTGGGCCCGCACTGCCCATTAATAGTTGATAAGTGGATTTGAGAGGGCTCAAGAAAATGTTTGCCCAGGGTTCTATCAATATTATAGATGGCCCTGCCAGGGCCATATTTAACACAGGGCAATAGGGGCAGCTGCCCCTGGCACAGTCATTGTTGTGGGGCCCAAGGCAGCCTCCCCTTGAGCCTGCACTGCCCACAAATTGTTGATAAGTGGATTAGAGAGGGCCCAAGAAAATGTTTGCCCAGGGTCCAATCAATATTATAGACAGCCCTGAAGTCAACAGCATTGATTTATGTGGTGGCAAGCGCCACTTGAATATTAACTATACTAAAAAGAATAATCTAAAGACTACATCTGATGGATTGTTTTTTATTAATTTATGTAAAAGAAAATTCCCAGCTCAACTTACCAGCCAGCCTGCAACAGACCGAATGATCCTGTCTAAGAGTTCACATTAAAAACAGGGGTTTAGTTTGAGCGGTTTACCAAAAATATCTTGCACAACTTACCAACCAGCCTGCACCCAACCAAATGATCTTATCTAACAGTTTGCTATTAAAAAAGGGTTTTCGTTTGCACACATTTGCAAATACTTGCGTAAGCTACAGAGCCCCTTCACGGCAGGATTATCCCCCAGTATTATCTGCAGTCCTAATTCTATACATTTTTGAGAGCCTCCATAGTAGAAGCACATACATTATAATAGATCGGTAGAAGGCAGGTGAGCCTGGAGGGAGCCCACCCCTCCTTAAAGGCACAAGGGTGCACTGGACACCCAGCATATGGCACAATGGCAGAAAAGTTGTCCAGTGTGTCCCCTCACCAGTATTCCAATAGTATGGGCTTCTACTATGAAGGTTCTTCTACTATGGAGGTTCTTCTACCATGGAGGTTCTTCTACTATGAAGGTTCTTCTACTATGAAGGTTCTTCTACTATGGAGGTTCTTCTACTATGAAGGTTCTTCTACTATGAAGGTTCTTCTACTATGAAGGTTCTTCTACTATGAAGGTTCTTCTACTATGGAGGTTCTTCTACTATGGAGGTTCTTCTACTATGAAGGTTCTTCTACTATGAAGGTTCTTCTACTATGGAGGTTCTTCTACTATGAAGATTCTTCTACTATGAAGGTTCTTCTACTATGAAGGTTCTTCTACTATGGAGGTTCTTCTACTATGAAGGTTCTTCTACTATGGAGGTTCTTCTACTATGAAGGTTCTTCTACTATGGAGGTTCTTCTACTATGAAGGCTCTTCTACTATGAAGGTTCTTCTACTATGGAGGTTCTTCTACTATGAAGGTTCTTCTACTATGAAGGTTCTTCTACTATGGAGGTTCTTCTACTATGAAGGTTCTTCTACTATGGAGGTTATTCTACTATGGAGGTTCTTCTACTATGGAGGTTCTTCTACTATGAAGGTTCTTCTACTATGGAGGTTCTTCTACTATGAAGGTTCTTCTACTATGGAGGTTCTTCTACTATGGAGGTTCTTCTACTATGGAGGTTCTTCTACTATGAAGGTTCTTCTACTATGGAGGTTCTCAAAAATGTATAGAGTTAGGACTGCAGTTAATACTGGGGTGCCGTGAAGTGGCCTATGTAGCTTACGCATGTATTTGCAAATGTGTGCAAACGAAAACCCTTTTTAATAGCAAACTGTTAGATAAGATCATTCGGTTGGTTGCAGGCTGGTTAGTAAGTTGTGCAAGATACTGTTGGTAAACCACGCTCCTCAATTAACCACTTGCCAACCGCCCGCCTTAGATTGACGGCGGCAAAGTCTTGGGAGGAGCGAAGAGGATGCTTAGGTTGGTATTTTGAGACTAGGCTGGTGATGTAGCTGGGGGTAGAGTTGTGGACGGCTTTGTAGCTGATTGTTAGTATTTTGAATTTCATTTGTTGGGCGAGTGGCAGCCAATGGAAGGATTGGCAGAGGGGGTGGCAGACGTTGAACGGTTTGTAAGGTGGATGAGTCTGGCAGCGGCATTCATGATGGACTGGAGGGGGGATAGTCTATTTAAAGCAGCAATTTATGAAGAAATTCGATTTTTTACATTTTTATATTGGATGTGTTATACAGCAGAAAGTAAAAAATATTGTTTTTTTTTTTTTTCAAAATTGCCGTTTTTTTTTTGTTTATATAGCAAAAATAAAAACTGCAGAGGTGATCAAATAACAAAACAAAAGCTCTATCTGTGGGAAAAAAAATACAGTTAAAGTAACGTAGTGCCATATCGCAAAAAATGCCCTGGTCATGAAGGGGGGTAAATCTTCCAAAGCTGAAGTGGTTAACCTACCGATGTATTACTGGATTGGGCGTTGAAGCTGGAATACCAAGAGGAAATGCACAAAAACACATGCAAAGCAAATTATTCAAAAACCCAGAGTACTAACCACTTACTTAATAATAACTTATTATTATTATTATTATTATTATTATCATTACCACAATTACAAACAGGACCGCAGACAGTATCTTCCAGAAATTGTCAATTATGCAGCAGAAGGTCTTGCAGGGATCGCAGGAATCCATTTTCACCTGGATCAATTTTTTTTTTAACTGAGAAGGAAAAAAAGGCACAAAAATAGTAAAGTTCAAAATATATTTTGTGACCAGATCTGCAAAACGTTCTTTAATTGATCATCATAGTCCTATAGCTCATTTTTCGTACTGCCTTTTACAAAAAAACACGTCTTTTCATTTAGAAAAAGTAAAGAAACCCAACATACGCTTCAATACAAAACAACAATGCAATGCCTTTAAAGCTGAACTCCAGGCACACAGTATCTCACAAAAGTAAGTACACCCCTCACATTTTCGTAAATATTTTACTCTATCTTTTCATGTGACAACACTGAAGAAATGACACTTTGCTACAATGTAAAGTAGTGAGTGTACAGCTTGTATAACAGTGTAAATTTGCTGTCCCCTCAAAATAACTCCACACACAGCCATTAATGACTAAACCGCTGGAAACAAAAGTGAGTACACCCTTAAGTAAAAATGTCCAAATTGGGCCCAATTAGCCATTTTCCCTCCCCGGTGTCACGTGACTCGTTAGTGTTACAAGGTGTCAGGTGTGAATGGGGAGCAGGTGTGTTAAATTTGGTGTTATCACTCTCACTCTCTCATACTGGTCACTGGAAGTTCAACATGGCCCCTCATGGCAAAGAACTCTCTGAGAATTGCTGCTCTACATAAAGATGGCCTAGGCTATAAGAAGATTGCCAAGACCCTGAAACTGAGCTGCAGCACGGTGGGCAAGACCATACAGCGGTTTAACAGGACAGGTTCCACTCAGAACAGCGCCTCACCATGGTCGACCAAAGAAGTTGAGTGCCGTGCTCAGCGTCATATCCAGAGGTTGTCTTTGGGAAATAGACGTATGAGTGCTGCCAGCATTGCTGCAGAGGTTGAAAGGGTGGGGGGGTCAGCCTGTCAGTGCTCAGACCATACGCCGCACACTGCATCAAATTGGTCTGCATGGCTGTCGCCCCAGAAGGAAGCCTCTTCTAAAGATGATGCACAAGAAAGCCCGCAAACAGTTTGCTGAAGACAAGCAGACTAAGGACAGGGATTACTGGAACCATGTCCTGTGGTCTGATGAGACCAAGATAAACTTATTTAGTTCAGATGGTGTCAAGCGTGCATGGCACCAACCAGGTGAGGAGTACAAAGACAAGTGTGTCTTGCCTACAGTCAAGCATGGTGGTGGGAGTGTCATGGTCTGGGGCTGCATGAGTGCTGCCAGCACTGGGGAGCTACAGTTCATTGAGGGAACCATGAATGCCAACATGTACTGTGACATACTGAAGCAGAGCATGATCCCCTCCCTTCGGAGACTGGGCCGCAGGGCAGTATTCCAAGAAGATAACGACCCCAAACACCCCTCCAAGATGACCACTGCCTTGCTAAAGACACTGAGGGTAAAGGTGATGGACTGGCCAAGCATCTCCAGACCTAAACCCTATTGAGCATCTGTGGGGCATCCTCAAATTGAAGGTGGAGGACTGATCATTGTATTGGTGTCACTGGTCCCCAAAAAGTGTCACTTAGGGGTTGATTTACTAAAGCTGGAGAGTGCAAAAACCGGTGCAGCTTTGCATGCTAGCCAATCAGCTTCTAACCTCAGCTTGTTCAATCAAGCTTTGACAATAAAACCTTGAGGCTGGGTTCACACCTATGCGAATTGGATGCGGCTTAAACCGCATCCAATTCGCAGGACACTTGAAAACACATTGTTTTCAATGTGTCCGGTTCACATATGTGCGGTGCATTCGCACTCCGCATTGCACAAAAAACGCACACGTTTTTTGTGCAATGCGGTGCGAATTCCCAGCCTGTTGAGTTCAATGGGAGCGCATCTTACCCGCAGATGTGCTCCGCATTGAACAGTGATTTTGCAGGGATTTTTCCCCTCCTCGCTGCACCCCCCCTCCCTCCCAGAGCAGCCGAGAACGGACATGAGCCGCCGAATGGCGGCTCCGCCCCTTCTCAGCAGCAGACAGGCTGAAATTCGCACCGCAATGGTGTGAAACCAGCCTGAAGCTCCTGTTAAAAAATTGCTGATCGCCGCCATTACTAGTAAAAACGATAAAAAAAATTAAAAGTCCCTAAATATATTCCCACAGTTTGCAGACACGATAACTTTTGCGCAAACCAATCAGTATACGGTTATTGGGACTGTTTTTTTACCAAAAATATGTAGAAGAATATATATCGGCCTAAACTGAGGAAGAAATTATTTTTTTTTTACATTTTTTTATTGGGTATTTATTATAGCAGAAATTAAAAAATATTGTTTTTATTTCAAAACTGTCAGTCTTTTTTTGTTTAAAGCGCAAAAAATAAAAACCGCAGATGTGATTAAATACCACCAAAAGAAAGCTTTATTTGTGGAAAAAAAGGACATCAATTTTATTTGTGTACAACATCGCAGGACCACACAATTGTCAGTTAAAGTAACGCAGTGCCGTATCGCAAAAAATGGCCTGGTCATGAAGGGGGTAAATCCATCCGGAGCTGAAGTGGTTAAGTACCTGAATATGATTGCTGCAACCCAACTGCAATCCTTATCAGAGCAGCACTCAGATTGGGAATGGGTGAAGCAGGGTCAGAGCCAATTAAATGTGCTTCATTCATACAAAATACGCTGATAGGTGGAGGAAGTCAAGTGAGCAGGGGGATGACCCAATTGTTATCCTTCTGCTCTTTCAGTGTCCAGTCTGAAGAATGGGACTGATGAGAGGACACCACTGTAACCTGTAAGGCGTATTTAAACCCTAACTTTTGTTTGGTTCCTTTTGGTCTGTTAAATGTTTTGTTATATCTGATTTATAAGTTTAAAAAAAGCTGCTGATCCTGCCAGAAACAGGCTGGGCTGACAACTTCCTGTGCTTTCTGCATTGTTCTAAGCTTTCTCTGAGGACTAAACACTCCCTCTATAGTATGTAATGGAGAATATGAGATGGGAGAGGTTGCTCTAGTCTTATCTTCCTTCTGTTGGTTTGATATAGAAGTGTTAGGCTCCATTTACACGGGACGCTATTTCAACCTCCCCTGAACAATGTTTTTTGACATCTAGAAGCCGGCGTTTTGCCGCATTCGCGTCTAGGAGCGTTTTTAACCACTTAACCCCGGAAGGATTTCCCACTTTAGGACCAGAGCACTTTTTTGCGATACGGCACTGCGTCGCTTTAACTGACAATTGCGCGGTCGTGCGATGTCCTTTTTTTCCCACAAATAGAGATTTCTTTTGGTGGTATTTGATCCCCTCTGCGTCATTTCGGATCACCGCTATAAACAAAAAAAGAGAGACGATTTTGCAAAAAAAACTCCAATATTTCTTACTTTTTGCTGAAATACAAATCCAAAAAAAAATATTATATTTTGGCCGATTTATATTCTTCCTCGTACTTTTGGTAAAAAAAACGCAATCTGTGTTTATTGATTGGTTTGCGCAAGCGTTGCCACGTTTACAAACCATGAGAATTCATTTCTGGCGTTTTTACCTTTTTTTTTTTTTTTTTAGTAATGGCGGCGATCTGCAATTTTTATTGGGACTGCAATATTGCAGCGGACATGTCGGACATTTTTTACACTTTTTTGGGACCAATGACATTTATACAACAATCAGAAATATAAATATCCACTGATTACTGTATATATGACACTGGCAGGGAAGGAGGTAACCTGTAGGGGGCGCTCTATGGGTTAACTGTGTTCCCTGGGCGTGTTCTAACTGTGAGGGGGCTGGGCTGTCAGGTGCATAAAAGATCTAACTGATGCCAGTGACAGGGATCAGTAGATCTCTTAGATGCCACCTGTCAGAACGGGGAACCGCCATGCTTACTTCGGCGGTTCCCAGTTCTTTCCCTCTGGCAGCTCATCGCGGCTCACCGGTGGACATCGGGTCCGCCCGAGCTGCGGGCACGCTCCTCCAGAGTGCTGTGGGCACGAGCGCGCACCGCCGGCGGTGCGCTCTCGCCCCTAGCTGCGGGTCTGCGAATCGCCGCTTATTTACGGTGAATCGCGAGACAGCGCCACACTGCCGCAGTAAATATACTGCTTGTGGTTGGGAACTTGTTAAAAATAAAAAAAAAATAAAAAAAATTACTGCTGTCTGCTCTGCCACCCCTTCCCCCCCATGCCTACTTGAGCACTGAGCTGTGGAGGGGGCTGGCGTGCTGGGTGCCAGTCCAGGGTTGTGGGTGGAACCTGACCACATCATCGCTATCTTTCCCCAGCCTGGACCATCTCTGTGAGGTCAGCCGACAGCGGGCTTCAGCCCGCTGTCTGCTTAAAATGAGTCATCGGAGTGCTGAGCGAATTGTGCTGCTGTGATTCACAAGAAAAGTACAGTCAAACGAGCTTTGGCTGTACTTCTCCTTTAATTATATAGGCAGAGCTCTATCCTGTCTTCTTCCTCCCCAGATCAGTGGGTGCCGGTGGTCACCCAGCACAGCTACCCAGTAGACCAGAATCGCATATATATATATATATATATATATACGCAAGACCCACTGACCTCAGACGCAAGATGGCAGCATCCAACAGTGATCTGGAATGTTTTATATGCCAGATCAAGAAGGAGAAGACTTTGGAGGCACTTGATATGTTTAAATGGAGATACTGCATTAAAGTATAGCTAAACCCAATAACAAAAGTATAATACACTGCACCATATGAGACCTTAGATGTGGTGGCTGCTTTCCTTTTCTAATTTTCAGGATGAAAGCATTTTCTGAAAAGCACCTAAAAAAAAAAATCTTGCTGACCTTGCCAGGGTCCATGTAACTTTCTGTGCACCAAGCTAAAATCTCAAGCAATGTTATCGGCCATCCCAGTTCTTCTCTATGAACCAGAGAACACCTCTGAACAGTGGTGGCTGGTGATAAATTTTTTTGACCCCCCCCCTCCCCCCGGTCTGGCAACCCCTATACCATCCCCCTCCCCATCCCGGTCTGGTCGGTTGGTCAGTCAGGTCATCAGGAGCACTTACCCCATCTATGGCGGGCAGCACTTCACCCAGGCGATGTCCTGCTCTCCTCCTTGGCATCATGGGCGGCTTCCCCTGCTCTTCTCCGCAGGCATCATGGGTGGCTTCCCCTGCTCTTCTCCGCAGGCATCATGGGCGGCTTCCCCTGCTCTTCTCCGCAGGCATCATGGGTGGCTTCCCCTGCTCTTCTCCGCAGGCATCATGGGTGGCTTCCCCTGCTCTTCTCAGCAGGCATAATGGTGGCTTCCATCTCCTCCCCCCTCCTCGGAGGCCAATCGGAACGCTTCTCCTTGTGGCCAATTGGGAAACGGGTCATTCGCTATTGTCACACAACTGGGTGGGCTCGGAGCGCAGTGCTCTGCACCCCGAGCCCACCCTTTTTTGAAGCCTCTTAGATTCTCTGGCTCTAATCACGTGCTTAAAAAAATCCCCCCTCCCATTGAAATCCATGCGTCCGGCGCCCTGCGTGTAGATTAGGGGGCCAGACGCATGAATGGACGGGCCGCCACAGCCTCTGAAAGACCGTCAACCCTCAGGACTCACAATGTCCCACATCCAATATCTTCTTTGTAGAGAACATCTGCCCCTACGTAATGGAGATGTGGGGAGAGGGAATTGTTTGTAGTCCAATCAGGAGAGCCACCAACGGTGGCAAAATTGCTTCATCATAGATGAAGTGCAATAAGTGAGCGTTATCACCCTAGGACAGAAAGTTTGTTACTGGCATGACCATCAGGTGAAAATAAAGGGGGAAAAAAAAGAAAACAAATGCAGCCATCACATCTTTGGACTGGTAAGGTGCAATATATACATTTTTTGTTCTCAGGTTTAGATACATTTTAACTGCTTTTAAATGTTGCAGAGATATACTGCATATCAGCTGAGGTTCTATGGAATCCTAGGGTTGCTCCAGAGGTTTTTAAGGGTTCCTTGAGCATTGAACAATTTCTTCCTCTCAGATCTGTAATCACTGACACCAGGGGCGTTGCTAGGTCTCCAAAAGATCTGGGGCTAGAGCCCATAGCAGCGAAGTAAAGAAAGTCATATGCTTGAGTATATATATATATATGTATAAATATAAATATTGTTACATATCTGAGTGCGGATCCCTTTTACATCAGGGTCCCCAGAGATCCTCCGCTTTGAATGCTGGGCAGGGAAGGAGTCGTGGCTGTGACGTCATTGGTTGCTAGACACTAGGCAACACTGGCAACCAGTGACCAGGAGTAGAGTCAGGTGTAGGTGAGGGCGGTGCCACAGCCAGCACTATAGCGGCTCAGTCTGCCCCTGCCTTCTGCATTCCGGACTGCTAATTGCAGAACTGCACCTACCCGGTAACAGACTCGGGGCTATGGGCCCCAGACTCGGGGCTATAGCCCCAATAGCCACCCCCTAGCAACGCCCCTGGCTGACACCATTGATCTTTTTAGCTGTCTGTAAGGGGGAAAATGTTCCCAATGATCATAAGGAGCATTCTCTCCAGTAACCATCACACAAATGTACAGTGGTGTGTAGATAAAGTAATAATTATTAGGGGTTCCTTGAGCCTGGAAAGTTAGTTCAAGGGTTCCTCCACCTTTAAAAAGGTTAACAAAGACTGCTTTAAAACTTCTTTAAAATAAAAACTAAAATTATTATTTATTTTATTTAACCACTTGCCGACCGACCGCCCGCCCGCTGCTGCGTGGCGGCGGCAAAGTGGCTCGTTATCGCAAACCGCCGTCACTAGTATTGTCACTAGTATTGTGAGCATGCGCATGCCGCTGGAGGCGCGCTCGCGCATTCACTGTGTTTCGGGGGGCCAGAGAGCGGGTATGGCGGGCTCAATCTCCGCCGGCTACCCGCTATGGCTGCCCCCCAGTGAAAGAACAGAGGTCAGTGTAAGTAAACATGGATCTCCGTTCTGACAGAGGGGGAAGGGCTGTGATCACAGGCTTCCTGTATATGGGAGCTGTGATCACTCCCCTCCCTCTGCCAGCCCAGCCCCCATACAGTTAGAACTCACTGAGGGAACACAGTTAACCCCTTAGAGCGCCCCTTCCAGGTAAACCCCTTCACTGCCAATGGCATTTACACAGTAATCCGTGCATTTTCATAGCACTGATAAATGCCAATGGTCCCAAAAAAGTGTCACAATGGTCCGACATGTCCGCCGCAATATCGCAGTACTGCTAAAAATCGCAGATCGCCACCATTACTAGTAAAAAAATAAAAATAAATAAAAACCCCAGAGATGAATTGTCATCATTTGTATGACCTTTTGCGCAAACCAATCAATAAACGCCGATTGCGATTTTTTTTTACCAAAAAAATGAGGAAGAATATAAATCGGCCAAAATGATGAAAAAAACATTTTTTTAATATTTTTTTATTGATTTGTATTTTAGCAAAAAGTAAGAATTCGTCGCTCTTTTTTTGTTTATAGCGGCAGTCAGAAATGACGCAGAGGTGATCAAATACCACCAAAAGAAAGCTCTATTTATGGGGAAAAAAAGGACGCAAATTTTGTTTGGGTACAACGTTGCATGACTGCGCAATTGTCAGTTAAAGCGACGCAGTGCCGAATCGCAAAAAGTGCTCTGGTCCTACAGTGGGAAATCTTTCCGGGGCTGAAGTAGTTAAATAAAAATATAATCAAATATTTTTTTTCTTACCTTTAATGTGTCCTCTCCTCTCCTCTTCACGTTGGACAATATAACCGGACCGACTATGGTGGGGTGAGGAACCAAAAATCCTCTAGTGTTCTCTCGATCATCTATGGAAATGAGACTGCGATTTGATCTTCTTAGGTTTTTATTTTTCCCTGCATCTTTGCTACTTTCAGTTTCGTTTCTCAGCTTTTCTCCAAACCACAAGGAATTTGTGACGCTCCAATTGCTGGCAGTTTGGACAAAGAAGCCAAAACTTGGCAAGAAAACCAGCAAACTCGGCAAACAAAACATGGAACCCGGATCTAAGCAACACTGCGGTCAATGCAGAACCCACAAGAAAAAGTACAATACCCCCTAAAATAAATGCCCGAAATATAAAAATTGTATTAAAAAAAATTACTCGATGACATATTTCTCAAAATTATACAAATGAACAACTTCCTAGAGATATAACCCCGAAATTACTTTACACAGAAGTAAAAACTTGGCAAAAAAAACACAACTTGATTCTGATAACCATTGCGGTCAATGAAAAAAAATGCAAGAAAAAAGTACCCCCTAAAATAAATGCCCGCAGCATTAAAATTGTATGAAAAAATTAAAAATAACATCACAAATTACCATCACCAGTAGGGGCGCACGGGCGCTGCCCCCTCCCATCCATTTGTCCGCCCCCCTGATCTACATATCAGAGCACCGGACTATGGATTGTAATGGGGTTTTTTGTTTTTTTGAAGCTCATGATTAGAGTCAGAGGCTCTAGATAAAATAGATAACATTATCTGAGATTTTAGTTCAGTGCACAGAAAATTACAAGGACCCTGGCAAGGTTAGGAAGATATATTTTTTTTTTTATGTACTTTTAAGAAAATGCTCTTAGCCTGAAAAATAGAAAACTAAAGCAGCTACCACATCTAAGGACTGGTAAGCTGCAAGATACACCATGTTGCCAAAAGTATTGGGACGCCTGCCTTTACATGCACATGAACTTTAATGGCATCCCCAGTCTTAGTCTGTAGGGTTCAATATTGAGTTGGCCCCCCCTTTGCAGCTATAACAGCTTCACCTCTTCTGGGAAGGCTGTCCACAAGGTTTAGGAGTGTCTATGGGAATGTTTGACCATTCTTCCAGAAGCGCATTTGTGAGGTCAGGAACTGATGATGAGAAGGCCTGGCTCACAGTCTCCACTCTAATTCATCTCAAAGGTGTTCCATCGGGTTGAGGTCAGGACTCTGTGCAGGCCAGTCAAGTTCCTCCACCCCAAACTCGCTCATCCATGGGGTTGATTTACTAAAGGCAAATCCACTTTGCACTATAAGTGCACTGTAAGTGCACTTGAAAGTGCTCTTGAAAGTGCAGTCGCTGTAGATCTGAGGGGAAGATCTGAAATCAGGGGAAGCTCTGCTGATTTTATCATCCAATCATATACAAGCAAAAATGCTGTTTTTTTTTTTCCTTGCATGTCCCCCTCGGATCTACAGCCACTGCACTTTCAAATGCACCTCCAAAGTGGATTTGCCTTAAGTAAATAACCCCCCCCCCTGTCTTTATGGACCTTGCTTTGTACACTGGTGCGCAGTCATATTGGAACAGGAAGGAGCAATCCGCAAACTGTTCCCGCAAAGTTGATACCATGAAATTGTCCAAAATGTCTTGGTATGCTGACTCCTTAAGAGTTCCCTTCACTGGAACTAAGGGGCCAAGCCCAACCCCTGAAAAACAACCCCCCACACCATAATC
>BLSH010319473.1:292828-310110 GCA_018402905.1 Glandirana rugosa | reverse complement strand
CGGACCTCCGCTCTGTGTGAGGGGGAAGGGCTGTGATCACAGCCTTCCTGTATACGAAGGCTGTGACCACTTCCCTTCCCCAGCTAGGCAAGCCCCCCACACAGTTAGAACACGCCCAGGGAACATACTTAACCCTTAGAGCGCCCCCTGCAGGTTAACCCCTTCACTGCCAATGGCATTTACACAGTAATCAGTGCATTTTTATAGCACTGATCGCTGTATAAATGCCAATGGTCCCAAAAAAGTGTCAAAATGGTCCGACATGTCCGCTGAAATATCGCAGTACCGCAAAAAATCGCATATCGCCGCCATTATTAGTAAAAAATAAAAAAAAAATAAAAACCCCAAAAATGAATTCTCATCATCCGTAAACGCGACCACTTTTGCGCAAACCAATCAATAAACGCCGTTTGCGATTTTTTTTATCGCAAATATGATGAAGAATATAAATCGGCCAAAAACGGTGAAAAAAAATGTTTTTTTATATTTTTTTTTGGATTTGTATTTTAGCAAAAAGTAAGGAATTTGTTTTTTTTTTTTGCAAAATTGTCGCTCTTCTTTTGTTTATAGCGGCGATCAGAAATGATGCAGAGGGGATCAAATACCACCAAAAGAAAGCTCTGTATGTGGGAAAAAAAGGACGCAAATTTTGTTTGGGTACAACGTCGCACGACCGCGCAATTGTCAGTTAAAGCGACGCAGCGCCGAATCGCAAAAAGGGCTCCGGTCCTAAAGCTGGAAATCCTTCCGGTCCTTAAGTGGTTAAATAGTTTTTGGATTTGTATTTTAGCAAAAAGTAAGGAAATTTTTTTTTTTGCAAAATTGTCGCTCTTTTTTTGTTTATAGCGGCGATCAGAAATGACGCAGAGGGGATCAAATACCACCAAAAGAAAGCTCTATTTGTGGGGAAAAAAGTACGCAAATTTTGTTTGGGACAATGTCGCACGACCACGCAATATACAGTAGTTAAGTATAAGAAAGAAAAAAAAACGCCCCTATGTGCACTCACATACGTATCTAAATGCATTCATCGTAAAGCTCCACACACCAGATTGGGAGCCATAATTCTAGGGTCACCATTTACAGTTAACTCCAAACAGGTGACCTGTAAAGGCTGCTTTCACAGTTGCATGTTTGGTATTTACTCAACGCAGCCTCATTTTATATATAAAAAAAAAGGAAAAATATTTTATATTTTATGCACTACATTTAACATTAGTGCATTTTTTATGGAAATTAAAACCTGTCCATTAACCACTTCACCCCCGGAAGGATTTCCCACGTTATGACCAGAGCACTTTTTGCGATTCGGCACTGCGTCGCTTTAACTGACAATTGCGCGGTCCCCAAACAAAATTTCCGTCCTTTTTTTCCCCACAAACAGAGCTTTATTTTGGTGGTATTTGATCCCCTCTGCGTCATTTCTGACCACCGCTATAAACAAAAAAAGAGCAACGATTTTGCAAAAAAAAAAAAAATAAATAATAGTTCTTACTTTTTTTCAAATACAAATCCAAAAAAAATATAAAAAAAACTAATTTAATCCTCATTTTGGCCGATTCATATTCTTCCTCATATTTGTGGTAAAAAAAAAAAAAAAATCGTAATCGGCGTTTATTTATTGGTTTGCGCGAAAGTTGCCGCGCTTACAAACCATGAGAATTAATCTCTGGCGTTTTTACTATTTTTTTTTCATACTAGTAATGGTGGAGATCTGCGATTTTTGTCAGGATTGTGATATTGCAGCGGACATGTCGGACATTTTTGACACTTTTTTGGGACCAATGACATTTATACAGCGATCAGAAATTGAAATATCCACTGATTACTGTGTGAATGTCATTGGTAGTTAAGGGGTTAACCTGGGGGCGATCTAGGGGTGAACTGTGTTCCCTAGGCGTGTTCTAACTGTGAGGGGGCTGGGCTGTCAGGGGCACCAGAGGTCTAATTGATCCCGAGCACAGGGATCAGTAGATCACCACCATGAAGCCTGTAAACACAGCGGTTCCCCATTCTGGCCTCTGTAAAAGCGGCAACTTTTGCATAAACCAATCAATAAACGCCGATTGCGATTTTTTTTTCAACCAAAAATATGAAGAAGAATATAAATCGGCAAAAAACGATGAAAAAAAACATTTTTATATTTTTTTTCGATTTGTATTTTAGCAAAAAGTAAGAAAAATTACATCGAGACATTGGACATCGAGCACCCCCCCCCCCTAGCCGCCGTGCACTAAAGCAGGGATAAGCAATTAGCGGACCTCCAGCTGTTACAAAACTACAAGTCCCATCATGCCTCTGCCTCTGGGTGTCATGCTTGTGGCTGTCAGAGTCTTGCCATGCCTCATGGGACTTGTAGTTCTGCAACAGCTGGAGCTCCGCCAATTGCATCTCCCTGCACTAAAGTGTAGCGGCGATTCGCGGGACAGAGCCACGCTGACGCTGCTTATAGATGTACGGCAGTCGGCAAGCGGTTAACATCACCTGGCCTAAAAAAATTTGCAATTACCACCATTTTATTCTCCAGGATCTCTGCATTCAGAAAATATATACTGTTTGGGGTTTAAACTAAGCTTCAGGCCCAAAATGTGCATTTTAACATATGGGCAAAAAAAAAAAGCAAAAATGTCTCTGGCGGTGAAAGGGTTAAAGTCTATGCTCCTCAGCTGTGCTGCTTTATGGCGACAAGCAGTGATTTTGCGGTGAGCCGCCCTGGCCTGGGGGCCCCCCAACCACCCCCTCAAAAAACAAAAGCCATGCAGCTGTACTCATGCCCCAGCCGCTGAAGTGCCTCGCATATGAAGGAGTGTTTAGCAGTCTTGCAGCACTGATATCCTGAATTAAGTCCCCAGTAGGGGCGACATCTGGTTGGGTCTGTATGCTCGGCGTGTATGGGGGGAACCCTCCTCCCGCACATATAGAACACAGAGCTCTTGTATTTATTAATGTTGTGTGTCTTGTGACTTGCAATGGGAATATTAACCTGATAAAAAAATAATAACTCCCAAACTGACATTTTCTTAAAAAATAATGCATCTTTCTTACCTCCTCGTGCAAGCTTCCTCTCCCTGCAAGCCTTTGTGTGCACAGTGTACAACTTTCTGTTTCCATTCTCATAATTGCTCGAGGAAGATTCCTGTGACGCAGCCTTAACCAATTCCTCCCCGAGCCTATTCTGACACCACACTGATAAATGTAAAAAAAGGGATTTTTTGTATAACTTACCGTAAAAGAGTTCACTGACAGACGCAGCCTTCTTATGACACATGGGGTTATGCTCATCCTACTAGGAGTAGACTAGGCAAAAACAAACAAAAGCATAGGCTGGCCCCTCCCAGGGGGCCATCCTCACCTTAGCATATAATCCCCCTGCCCTGTACAGCACATCAGTTCGTAACAAGCCGTACAAAACCAACGCAGAGGGGTGGGTGCTGCGTCTGTCAGTGAACTCAGAGAAAAGGATTTTACGGTAAGTTATGATAAAATCCCTTTTACTCTTCCGTTCACTGACAGACGCGGCCTTCTTATGACACATGGGGACGTCCCAAAGCTGTGCCAATCAAGAGGGGTGGGCAAACTATAACAACTGTACCCAACAGAAAAACGCCCTCTCAGGCGGCGCTAATTGCGCCTATACTGCCGCTTGTAATACTTTGCGGCCAAAAGCAGCATCCGAAGATGCTGAAACATCAATTTTGTAAAACTTAGTAAATGTGTGCACTGAGGCCCAAGTAGCAGCCTTGCACACCTGGGACACCGAGGCTTGGTGTCTAAACGCCCAGGAAGTACTAACTGCCCTGGTGGAGTGCGCCGTGATTGGAAACGGGGGAACCTTACCCCGAATCTCATATGCATGAGTCACGGTCTTCCTTATCCAACGAGAAATGGTAGCCGACGAGGCCGCCATGCCTCTGCGCGACCCTTCCGTCAGCACAAATAAAGAATCAGACTTCCTAAAAGAAGCTGTAGAAAACAAATACACCCGCAAAGCCCTCACCACATCCAAAGAATGCAATTCAACTTCTTTGGGATGCGACGGGTGCGGGCACAATGAGGGGAGAACAATATCCTCATTTAAATGAAAAGAAGAAACCACCTTCGGAAGAAACGAAGGGGAAGGTTGCCAAACCGCCTTGTCCTTATGAAGGACCAAGTAAGGTGACCTGTAGGATAATGCTGCCAACTCAGACACCTGCCTAGCGGATGTGACAGCAACCAGAAAAGCCACTTTCTGCGACAACAATCGCAAGGGGATATCCATGATCTTTTCATATGGTGGTTTCTGCAGCACAGAAAGCACCAGATTCAAATCCCACGGTGCCAGAGGCGACCGTATCCGAGGAGCCACATGACGTACCCCCTGTACAAATGTACGGATCAATGAATGAGACGCCAAGGGCTGTTGAAAAAGAACCACCAGGGCCGAAATCTGACCCTTAAGCGTACTCAACGCCAGGTTCTTGTCCAGTCCTAGCTGCAAAAAAGTCAGTACTCTGGATACTCTATAAGAGCGGGGGTTCCAACCCCCTGCCTCGCACCAGGCAATATAAGCCTTCCAGGTCCTATGATAAATCTTACGTGAGGAACTCTTACGTGCTTCAATCATGGTAGGGATCACGGAGTCCGAGACACCCCTATCCCTCAACACCTGGGACTCTATAGCCAAGCCGTCAAAGCCAGCGAGGGTAAAGCAGGGTGCAAGATGGGCCCCTGAGACAGTAGGTCTTCGCGAAGTGGAAGACGCCACGGAACATCTGTCACCATCTGTACTACGTTGGCGTACCAAGGACGCCGAGGCCAATCCAGAGCTACCAGGATTGTCGGGATTCCCTCTGCTTCTATCCTGCGCAGAACCCACGGTAGAAACTTTAGAGGAGGAAAGATGTACAGAAGCCAATACCGACCCCAGGGCGCTACCAGAGCGTCCAAGGCGACCGCCAGGGGATCTTTTGTTCTGCACACAAAGGTCTGTACCTTGTGATTGAACCTGGAGGCCATGAGGTCCACCTCTGGTGTGCCCCACTTGAGGCAAATCTGGCGGAACACTTCTGGATGTAGGAACCATCCCCCTTGATCCAGAGTCCGGCGGCTGAGAAAGTCCGCCTGCCAATTTTCCACGCCTGGGATGTAGATCGCAGAGAGAGCTGGCACATGAAGTTCTGCCCACCGAAGGATCAGAGCCGCCTCCGCGGCTGCTGCTGAGCTTCTTGTTCCGCCCTGATGGTTCACATATGCCACGGCCGTGGCATTGTCCGACTGAGCCCGGACAGGGAGGCCTCGCAGCCTTGTCGACCAACAGGACAGACAAAGCCTGGTCGCTCTCAGTTCCAGTACATTTATCGGAAGACAAGCTTCCTGCACTGACCAATGACCCTGGGCAGAGAACCGACCCAGGACCCCTCCCCAGCCCAATAGGCTGGCATCTGTCGTTACTTTTGACCAATTGAGGGGGAGAAAACATTTCCCCAACTTTAGGGCCGGAGCCCGAATCCACCAAATCAAGGATCCTCGGGACTGATGATCCAACCTGATCAGTCTGTCTAGGGATAGAGGAGATTTGTCCCATTGCGACAAAATCGCCTTCTGCAAGAGCCAAGTGTGACTCTGGGCGTAAGGTATCGCTTTGAAAGTCAACACCATGAGCCCCAACACTCGCATACAGAACCGTAAGGAGCCCTCTGCCACTGGCGTGATAACAGGGTTCACACTGCTGCCTGAAGTGTCAGGAGCTTGCTTGGTGGTAAAAACACCCTTGCCTGAACCGTGTCCAGAATCAGACCCAGGTATTCCAGCCGGCAGGATGGAGTCAACGATGACTCTGCAGGTTGATCAGCCAACCGAACTCCTCTAACGTGGACACCGTAATTGTCATGTTCTCCTCCAGAGCCGCAGCAGACTCTGCTCTAAGGAGTAAATCGTCGAGGTATGCTACAACCGCGATACCTCTCTGTCTCAGCAGCGCCAGCATAGGGGCCACCACCTTGGTGAACACTCGGGGTGATGAAGCCAACCCGAAGGAAAGTGCCACAAACTGGTAATGCAGGTCCCCCACTGCGAAGCGTAGAAAACGCTGGTGACTGTGACAAACTGGCACATGGAGATACACGTCCCTGATATCCAGGGACGCCATGAATTCCCCCTTAACAGCCCCCCACCGGCCGGCTACCACAGAAGCTGCCCAGGTGCCCACTCTCCGCGCCCCTAGGGTGGAAGAGGGGTCCACTTACCAATCCGACGGGCGCAGCGGGTAGCCACCCGGAGCAGACTTACCTCCCCATAGAGAGGCATGCTGCTGGCCAGGCCCCTGGACAGGCGAACCAGTCACTGGGCTCTAGTGGGTTTTAGCCACTGGCCGCCTGCACGGAACAGGCGCAATGCGGCGGGTAGCTCACATAGTGTTGGCCGGACTGGGGAAAGTTTTGGATTCGAGATATCCTCTATACCACCAGCCGGCTTCTTGATAGCAGTCTTCATCAGAAAAACTCTTCAGGAGACCGCAGATCCCATAGGGGACCGGGTCTACTCCTTGCACTAGGCAATTAAAAACTGATGTGCTATGCAGAGCAGGGGGATTATATGCTAAGGTGAGGGCGGCCCCCTGGGAGGGGCCAGCCTATGCTTTTGTTTGTTTTTGCCTAGTCTACTCCTAGTAGGATGAGCATAACCCCCATGTGTCATAAGAAGGCTGCGTCTGTCAGTGAACGGAAGAGTAATCTGCTTTTCTTTTGCTAGAAAATTACTTAGAACCCCCAAACATTATATATATTTTTTAGCAGATGCCCTAGAGAATAAAACGGTGGGTGTTGCAATTTTTTATGTCACACGGTATTTGCGCAACGGTTTTCAAATGCAAAAAAAAAAAACACTTTAACCACTGCAGCCCCAAATTACAAATTCATATCCAGATGGTATCGGTGCCCAACTGACCTTCATAAGACCAAGGGAGAGCACCCCAGAAACATGTTGGGGATGTAAAGGGGCTAAAGGGACAATGGACAGATATATTTGGGATATATAGAGAAATTTCTAACTCTACTTTACAACCAGATATACTCATTTCCATATTATCAATAATCCCCCAGTTCTTTAACCACTTCAGCCCCGGAAGGATTTCCCACCTTAGGACCAGAGCACTTTTTGCGATTCAGCACTGCGTCGCTTTAACTGACAATTGGGCGGTCGTGCGACGTTGTACCCAAACAAAATTTGCGTCCTTTTTTTCCCCACAAATAGAGCTTTATTTTGGTGGTATTTGATCCCCTCCGCGTCATTTCTGATCACCGCTATAAACAAAAGAAGAGCGACAATTTTGCAAAAAAACACAAATTTCTTACTTGGGGCGCTCTAAGGGTTAACTGTGTTCCCACCGTGTGTTCTAACTGTATGGGGGCTGGGCTGGCTGAGGGAAGGGAGTGATCACCGCTTCCATATACAGGAAGCCTGTGATCACAGCCCTTCCCCCTCTAACAGAATGGAGATCCATGTTTACATACATGGACCTCCATTCTTTCACTGCGGGGGGAGCCATCGCGGGTAGCCGTCAGCGATCGAGTCCGCCCTACCCGCTCCCTGCCCCCCCCCCGAACACAGTGAGCGCGCGAGCACGCCTCCAGTGGCGCGCCCGCGCTCACAATAATAGTTATCGCAGCCGCCGTCCTGTGACGGCGTTTCATGATAACGAGCCACCTTGCCGCCCCTTGCTGCGGCGGGCGGTTGGCAAGTGGTTAATGAACTATAATGCACAAAAACACAACATAATACCCTATTGGTTTTGTAAAATATGAAAGAAGATGTTATGCCAAGTAAGCAGATACCCAACATGTCACGCTTTAAAAAACGTTCGTGGAATGGCAACAAACTACAGTACTTAAAAACCTCCATAGGCGGTGCTTTAAAAGCCTTTACTGGTTACCAGTTTAGAGTTACAGTGGAGGTTTGGTGCCAGAATTATTGTTCTCACTCTAACGATCGCAAGCACACCTCACATGCGTGGTGCAAACACCATTTACCTATGGGTGCACACAGAGGCGCAACTAGAACCTTCAGGGCCCCATTGCAAGAATCCACAAAGGGCCCCCTTGACGCCCCTCTTGCCTCCGAGCCCAGGGCCCTTCTCTTTACTCCCATTGTGTGGCCCTTTATTATGGTCCTGCAGCAGACCCTCTTCCTGCTGTCTTAGGTAGGGTTGCCACCTTTTCTTCAAACCAAACCTGAACACTTTAGCGGCGCACAGCAATTTTTTGTGTACTATACACTATATACTTATATATACACATATATTTTGTTATTAAATAACATTTATAATCATATGGACTTAATCACAAAAGTTCCCCCTTACATCAGAGTCCACAGAGTCCCCCCTTTACATCTGAATCCGCAGAGTTCCCTTTTACATGTGAATCTGCAGAGTTTCCCTTTACATCTCAATGTGCAAAGTTTACCTTTACATCTGAATCCACAGTGTTTCCCTTTACATCTGAATCCTCTGAGTTTCCCCTTACATCTGAATCCACATCGTTCTCCTTTACATATGAATTTGCAGAGTTCCCCTTTACATTTGAATCAGCAGAGTTCCCTTCACATCTGAATCAGCAGATTTCCCCTTTGCATCTGAAACTCATAGAGTTCCCTTACACTCTAGCAGACTTTGATGTACAGGTACAACTCTGGGGACTGTAATTTAAGGGGAACACTGAGAACTCTGATGTAAGAAGGAATGCTGCAGACTCCAGTGTAAAGGGAATCTGCAATATAATATATCAGAGTCCGCAGGGCGCCCCTTACATCAGAGTCCACAGAGTCCCCCCTTTACATCTGAATCCGCAGAGTTTCCCTTTACATCTCAATTTGCAGAGTTTACCTTTACATCTGAATCCACAGTGTTTCCCTTTACATCTAAATCTGCAAACTTCCCCTTTACATATGAATCCACAGAGTTCCCCTTTACATCTGAATCCACAGAGTTTCCCTTTACATATCAATGTGCAGAGTTTCACCTTACATCTGAATCCACATCGTTCTCCTATACATCTGAATCAGCAGAGTTCCCCTTTACATATAAATCTGCAGAGTTCTCCTTTACATTTGAATCAGCAGAGTTCCCTTCACATCTGTATCTGCAGATTCCCCCTTTGCATCTGAACTCATAGAGTTCCCTTACACCCTGGCAGACTTTGATGTACGGGTAGAACTCTGGGGACTGTAATTTAAGGGGAACACAGAGAACTCTGATGTAAGAAGAAATGCTGCAGACTCCGGTGTAAAGGGAATCTGCAATATAATACATTAAAGTCTGCTGAGCGCCCCTTACATCAGAGTCCGCAGAGTGCCCCTTACATCAGAGACCGCAGTTCCCCTTATATCAGATTCCACAGAGCCCCCCTTACATCAAAGTCCACAGAGCCCCCTTACATCAGAGTCCACAGCACCCCCTTACATCAGAGTCCCCGTTACATCAGAATTTCAACTTACACTGTAAGGGGGATCTCTGTGGACTCTGGAAAGTAAAGGGGAACCCTAAATGTAAGGGGGCTCTGATGTAACGGGGCATGCTGTGGATTCTGGTGCAAATGGGAACTCTCTTGTTTGGGGGTCTCTGCTTACCAAAGCCCCCCTTACAGCAGAGTCCACAGAACACCCCTTACATCTGAGTCCCTTTTACTCACTGGGAGGCAGGAGAGAGAAGGAAGGGAGGGGGGGCACTTTACTTACAGATGGATGGATGGATCAGCAGGCTGCACCTTTCCTCATCTGGCAATCGGACTTCAAATTTCCTGCCCACACTTCACCTTCTCTGAGGCACAACATTGCTGGGGAGTGTGGGCAGGGCAGACACAGGAGGAGAGGGCAGGGGGAGGAGAAGCTGATCAGCTCTCTCTCCTCTCCCATCCATGTGTGGGAAGGGGGAACTGTCAGCATGGGCTTTGGGCTGTGAGAGACACTCACAGCTCAGCGACCTGCAGCCCCTGGAGAGCCACAGTCTGGGCTCTTGGGGCGGGTGGGGCCCTCCACAGTGGCACAACTCTAGGGCCTGGTCGCAAGTCCGACCTTTGCAACCCTGGTAGTTCTGCCACTGGGTGTACATCCTATGTATGTCTTCGCCTTTGTGCGCAAGCACAGGGGGACATGGGCACTTTTTTTTTTTTTTTAAAAACACATTTTATTATTTATTTTATTTATTTATGGGGTTTTTTAAACTGTCTTTTTGCATTTTTTAATCACTTTTATTGCTATCGCAAGAGAAGAAGTACATCCCTGGGCACAATATGGACCGTGACAGGTTCTCTTTACTGTTTGTGCTAGAAGATGGGATAAGGGGGGCATTGTGCTAGGAGAGGGGATTTGTGCCAGGAGCAAGGATGGGGGGGGGGGGGATTTGCATTATGAGAGGGGAATTGGGGGGATGGTGTTAGGAGAGGAGATTGGGGGTGGTATTTGTGCTAGAAGATGGGATAAGGGGGGCATTGCGCTAGGAGAGGGGTTTTGTGCCAGGAGCAAGGATTGGGGGGGGGGGGAATTTGTATTATGAGAGGGGAATTGATGGGTGGGGGGGTGTTAGGAGAGGAAATTGGGGTGGTATTTGTGCTAGAAGATGGGATAAGGGGGGCATTGTGCTATGAGAGGGGATTTGTGCCAGGAGAAAGGATTGAGGGGGGGTGGGGTTGTGCTATGAGAGGGGATTTGTAGGGGAAATTTGTGTTAGGAGAGGAGCTTTGGGGGATTTGTGCTAGCAGGGTGGTTAAGGGGTGGAGAGGATTTACAAGCTCTGTATCAGGCCATTAGGGTTGTTCACACCAGGTAGGGTGATGTCTGCACAATCACACATTTTCCCACGGCACAAAAAAAATGTGCTGCCTTTTGTAGTCCAAATATCACCGCCATGTATCTGTCAATTGTGTGTGCATTCACGCCTGCTATGCATTTTGGAGTAGCATTATTTTGAAAATCTCGCCGGCACCTTTTTTGTATGTTTCACGCAGATAGGGCAGCCCATTAAAAAAAATGCGATGTGTGGGGGAACGCACAAGAAAACGCAGCTCCTGCTGTGAAGGAGCCCTAAGACTGGTGTGCTCTGAGATTGTAAAGGCAGTCTTGACTGAAAAAAGGTTGAAAAACACTGCAATAGACATCCAATGTATCCTGTGCCCTTCAGCGCAGCTAATCAAGAACAGATTATGCTTGGTTAGCTCACTTCCTGGCTGTAGCAGCCAGGGAATGACATCTCTGAAACTGAAAGTGTCAATATTTTGGGGGTGCAGCAAACCAACTGAACCACCCCCCCCGCCAATGGAGACAAACGGGAAGACGGTGAACACAACCCCCCCGCCATGGGAGACAGATGGGAAGGCAGCAATCAGAGGCCTCCTTACCTTAGGAGGCAGATGACAAGGATCTGGGGTAGAGTTGCTGCTCCTCGCTCCGGCTACTCCTTGCTTCGGGGCCGTTGCTTCTCCTCCCGGCCAAACAGGAAGTGGGTCCTGAGTGGCACCCGATTGGCCAGGGGTCCAGGGAGAATCAGGAAAAAAATAGTGAATATGAATTAATATTGCTATGGTCATTCAACTGGGTGGGCTTGGGGCGCAGTGCTCTGTGCCCCGAGCCCAACTTTTTTTCAAGCCAATTAGAGCCTTAGGCTCTTGTGCTTCTAAAAAAAAACCCTGATTGAATTCCATGCGTCCGGCGCCCTGCATGGAGATTAGGTGCTGGGTGCATGGATTAGGGGGGCCGCCAGTGCTCACACCTCTATATGTCCTGGTGACTGCTGTCGCTGAAGCAGAAAACAAAGGGAAAGTTGTCGCCAAAAAGTGGTAAGGGTAAGTCTTCTAATGGGGACACCTTTACCAGTGACAGCAATAAAGGAAGGGAACTCCTTTCACTTTTGGGAGATTTTCACTTACTTCCTGTTGCCTCGCTGGGACAGGAAGTGAAGGGAACTCTCCCCAATGCAACATACATGGTAAAAATCCTAATCTGATCTGATTTCTACCTCTTCCTTGCTCTGTCAAAAACTTTCAGGCTGGATTCACACCCGTCCGGTGCGAATTCCAGCCTGTTTGCTGCCGGAAAGGGGCGGAGCCACCGTTTGGCGGCTCCTGTCCGTTCCCACAGCGCAGCAGCTGCGGGAAGAGAGATGGGGAGGAGCCACGAGCAGGGGAAATATTCCTGTTCAGTGCGGAGTGCATCTCCGTGTTAGATGCACTCCCACTGGACTCAACGGGCTGGGAATTCGCACCGCATTGCACAAAAAACGTGTGCACCGCACATATGTGAGCCGGACACAATTAGATGCGGTTTAACCACTTTAAGACCGAGCCTCTTTTTGGAGTTCGGTGGTTTTCAGTTAAAACCAGGTTTTTTTGCTATAAAATTGCTTAGAACCCCCAAACATTATATTTTTTTTTCTAAGACCCTAGAGAATAAAATGGCGGCCATTGCAAAACTTTATGTCACACCGTATTTGCGCAGCGGTCTTACAAGCGCGATTTTTTTTTTAAAAAATTCAGTTTTTTTAGTTAAAAAATAAGACAACAGTAAAGTTAGGTCAATTTTTCTCCACATTGTGAAAGATAATGTTACGCCGAGTAAAATGATACCCAACATGTCATGCTTCAAAATTGCGTCCGCTCGCGGAATGGCGACAAACTATGCACCATAAAAATCTCCATTGGCGACGTTTAAAAAATTCTACAGGTTAGCATTTTTGCGTTACAGAGGAGGTCTAGGGCTAGAATTATTGCTCTCGCTCTAACGATTGCGGCGATACCTCACATGTGCGGTTTGCACACCGTTTTCATATGTGGGCGGGACTTACGTATGCGTTCGCTTCTGCGCGCGAGCTCGCAAGGACGGTGCGCTTTAAATATTTTTTTTTTTTTTTTTTTAATTATTTATTTTACTTTTTAATTTTTATTTTTACAACTTTCTTTTTTAAAAAAAAATTTTTGATCACTTTTTTTCCTATTACTGTAAACATTCCTTGTAATAGAAAACAGCATGCCAGGACCTCTAAAATATGAGATCCGGGTCAAAAAGACCTCAGATCTCATTTTTAGACTTAAATGCATAAAAAAAGAAAAAAAAAAATTTTGAAAAAAATGGCAGGGGAAAAAAAAAAATGTCCCCTTTAAGAGCATTGGACGGAAGCGACTTGTGACGTCGCTTCCGCCCAGCCTTTTTATGGAGCCGGGTGAGCGGCTTCAGCCGCTCACTCGGCACACGGACACTGGGGGGGAAGGACGCGATCATCTCCGCTGCTGCCGGCGGGTCCGGTAAGCGGCGGAGATGACCGGAAAGCGGCGGGAGGGGGGGCACCTCTCCCGCCGCTGATAAAAGTGATCTTGCGGCGAATCCGCCGCTAAGACCACTTTTATCTTGCAGGGAATCGCCTGCAGAAAAAAATGATACCGGGGTTATGGTAGCTATCTGCTACCATAACAACGGTATTCCACTTCAAAGTACCGCCGTCAAACGACGTACGGCGGTCCGGAAGTGGTTAAGCCGCATCCGATTCGCATAGGTGTGAACCCAGTCTCAAAATTTTTTTGGCAACACATACTGAGATCTCATACCTGTTGCATTTCTTCATTGAAGAATTTCACTCATCATATTCGTTATGTTGAACTGATTAATTTTCGGAATTCCTTTTCATTTGCATATATTGATTGCTTTGTGAAAAAGTTATAGGGGTTGATTTACTAAAGCTGGAGGGTGCAAAAACAGGTGCAGCTGTGCATGCTAGCCAATCAGCTTCTAACCTCAGCTTGTTCAATCAAACTTTGACAATAAAGCCCCGTACACACGGTTCGACGATCGCATGTACGACCGTGTTGAATCGTATGTTGGCTGTTGTATGCAGCATACTGACTGCACTACACAATCGTACGTCCGGGGAAAGAACGTTCAGTTGCATGTAATTAGCATCCAGCCATTCCTGACTTCTGAGCATGCGTGTTTTGCACAATACAACTTGTTGTACCAACTGCTCTGTACACACGATACACCGGTCGTATGAGAGCTTGTTGGTACGACCAAGTTTTCTAGTGTGTTCATACAACTCCCTTGCACGACCGTCGTATGTTCGACTGTTCAAATCGCGCATACGAACGATCGATATCGCATACAACGGTCGTGAGTACGACCTGTTGTATGCGATCGTCGAACTGTGTGTACGAGGCTAAAGGCTGGGTTCACACTAGTCCGATTCTCGGACCGACATGAAGAGCACAAGTTGCATTACGTCACAAAAACAATGATTCCCTATGAAAGCCGTCTTAACTGCTCCGACTTGTGTTTTTCAAAGTCGGAGCGACTTTGAAAAAGGTTCCTGTACTACTTTTGTCCGACTTTGATTCTACTTCAGCCCATTGAAAGGCATTGAAGTCGGATCAAAGTCGTATCAGTGTCTTCACTGATCCGACTTTGGCATGCGACTTGTGCTCTGCGGATCTTGAAGGGGAACTCCACGCCAAATTTAAAAAAAAACTGGCATGGGGTCTCCCTCCAGGAGCATACCAGTTCTTTGGTCTGGTATGGGTTTTAAGGGGAACCCCCACGCCGAAGAATTGGCGTGGGGTTCCCCCCAAAATCCATACCAGACCCTTATCCAAGCACGCAGCCCGGCAGGCCAGGAAAAGGGGTGGGGATGAGTGAGCGCCCCCCCTCCTGGACCATACCAGGCCGCATGCCCTCAACATGGGTAGCATGGGTGCTTCGGGGCAGGGGGGGCTCTGCGCCACCCACCCCAAAGCACCTTGTCCCTTTGTTGATGAGGACAAGGGCCTCTTCCCGACAACCCTGGCCGTTGGTTGTCGGGGTCTGCAGGTGGGGACTTATCGAAATCTGGAAGCCCTCTTTAACAAGGGGGCCCCCAGATGCCGGCCCCCCACCCTATGTAAATGAGTATGGGGTACATCGTACCCCTACACATTTACCTGGAAAAAAATATGTACAAAAAAAACCACACAGCTTTTTAAAATATTTTATTAAATCAGCTCCGGCGGTCTTCTCCCCTCTCCGGTTTCTTCTTTCTTCGGCTCTTTTGCGGGGTCTTCCATCTTCTGAGGGGTCTTCTTTCTTCTCCTTCTCTGCAGCGTCTTCTGCTCTTTTGCCGGTCTTCTCTGCTGTCCTCTTCCCTCTGTTCTTCCTCTCTTCTTCTTCTTCCCATGTTGACACGACGCAATCTCCTTCACGAATGCCCTCTCCGCTGTGTGCTGTGCCTTATATTGGCATGGAGCGGGGCCACCCGCTGACATCACCCGGCAGGCCCCGCCCCATATGATGTCACACCCTGGGGCGGGGCTGTGACATCATATGAGGCAGGGCCTGCCGGGTGATGTCAGCAGGTGGCCCCGCCCCATGCCAATATAAGGCAGGGCACACAGCGGAATTAAAGTTCATGTGAGTGTAAAGGCGGGCGTCCCACCCCTCTCCCTACCCCTTCACCTTTCCCTCTCCCCCTACCTGGTTAAGAGGTGACCCTTTAGGCCTTTATGCACTATGTTACAGTATTACATGTCATAGACTATTTTCATTATCTGTATTTTGTGCTTCTCATGGAACATGTCTGTAACCTTTCAGACCATTTTATTGTTGATCATATATTGTATTTCGTATACCTCAATAAAGAACTATTGAAATTAAAGGCAGGTGTCCCAATACTTCTGGTAATATAGTATACGTTGGTCCGGTGGATTCGAAAAATGTAGCAGTTTTTTCAGAAGATTGCTATATATATTAGTTTTAAATTTTCAATATTTTGGGTGGATTCATTATTCCAATATTGATACAATTCGTAAGGGTTCAATATTTTCCCTGCTAGTCCAACCCACCAAGAGAAATGGCGTGAGCTTATTAGACAATATCGACTGGCGTCATGTATATTAAAAATGAACAAATGGAACAAAATTCGGATCTATTCATTATCTGAATCCGAATGATGAAACTACAGTGAAACCTTGCTTTAAGAGTAATGTGGTTAACAAGCATTTTGAAAGACAAGCATTTCTTTTTAAAAGAAAAAAAAAAGTGTAAACAGTTCCCGAGCATTCCGAATGTTTCCGAGCATCACCAGCACCACCACCCCTCTGGCCATATATGGTATTTCATACACCAGCGCCCCCGGACCTCTGGCCACATACGGTATTGCATACACCAGCGCCCCCGGACCTCTGGCCACATACAGTACTGCACTGACAAGCAGTCACTGTGGAATGAATTATCTGAGTTCCCATTGTTTCCTATGGGAAAACTTTCTTTGATATTCAAGTGATTTGGATTACAGGCATTCTCCTGGAACGGATTATGCTCGTAAACCAAGGTTCCACTGTAATTAGAAAATTGAATTAATTTCCCCATGGCCCCAAACTACTATCACATCATGTGACGTCATCCTGATGAAACAAATGCATTCGTTAATTTTGCTTTTATTTCGGATTCGTTGACATTCATTGCAATGTCAAGTCAGAGAATTCATATAGATCTGAATCTCCAAATATCAAATTTTCGTCCAAAATCCGTAAAGAAATACAGGTGTCTACCTGCTGGTGAGCCCTGTTGTTGGAACGTGCTTAGTGATGGAAATATACGAGTGTAATAATGGGGGAAAAAAGGTACAAATGTTTGAATTTTATATAAAAAATATTTTTCTCAATGGATCCACCATGTATAAAAGAGACGAGAACATGCTAAAATAGTCAGAATAAGAGAGTTCATCATTCTTCTTCATTTGTTCAATGGCTTCTTTGATTGCTTCTTGCAATGTTCTTATATGTTCCTGGACGAGGTTATTACACTTGATAATTGTCTGGATCCTCTCCCTTTTTAACTGCTCCCGTTCAGATAGCAGTCGCAGGTAGTGTTGAGCGAACCCGGACTGTAACGTTCGGGTCCGTACCGAACTTTCGGGTGTCCGTGGCACGGACCCGGACCCGGACATTTCAAAAATCGTTCGGGTTCCCAGGCACGGTGCCTGTGGGCTTTCAAGCCATGCCTGGGCTTGCAATGTCAGGCCCAAGCGAGTTGTGATGGACGCTGACGATAGACTTGCCCTCGTCAATTTTTCCCTCTCCTAGGTCTGTTAATAGTTCACATTATTGGAGCAGGTCCTTGTATATTCTTGTAACGTTCTTCGTTAGTTTCTTCGGTAACTTGTTTACTTCTTCTTACTACTTGAGAGAATAAGACTGATAAAATCGTACAAGAGCAGAGAAAATATGTACCACCTAGGTAACTCTTTTTATAAAAAATATATTTTAAGTTTGTAAACATGGAAAAAAGGGGGTAAT
>BLSH010319473.1:235816-260428 GCA_018402905.1 Glandirana rugosa | reverse complement strand
GTTGGCTTCAGTGAAGAGGAGAGATCGCCAACAACGGCTGCAGAGCCTGAGCGGTGATGTCACCCATAGCCGTACTATTGGGCATCTACTGTCCCTCCACTACACTGAAGCCGGTGCTGGGACCCCTGATCATGGAACCGGACTAGATCGGCCTCAGAATAGGTAAGTATAGACTTTGTTCCTTTACAGGGTAGATAAAATCAGTGACGGGGGCAGGTCATCTAGTGCCCAGGGCAAAGATGCCAAATGCCCCCCCCCAAAGATGTATAAACACTGTGTGCCAGTAAAAATCCCCCCCCCCCTAAGAAAATGTGATCACTTATCTGCACACTTACCCCCTATGCATAAATTCCCTTTGAAATCCAAATATCTCCCTAAACAAAAAAAATCACCCTATTCCTAGTACAAATCCCCGCCAATGAAATCCCCAACCCAGCATAAATCGTTGCCCCCCCCCCCCCCCATTCCCCTCCCAGCTACAATCCTCTCCCTCCAAAAATTCCCCCTCCTAGTACAAACCCCCTGCCGCCCCATTCAATCCCCAACCCAGCATAAATCTTTGCCCCCCCCCCAACCCTTTCCCAGTTGAAATCCTCTCCCTCTCAAAATCTACCCCTCAAATTGCCCTCTCAAATCCCCCCCCCCCCACCCGATCCCACTCTTCCAGCACCCCCCCCCCCAATTTCCCCTCCTAGCACAATTCCTTCTTAGTCATCCCTACATGCATAAATCCTCCCTACCCCAATTCCCCCTTCCGAACACAAATCTCCACTCTTCAAGCACAAATCCTCTTCCCCCATGCTCCCTCCCAGCACAAATCCCCCTAAATTACCCTTCCTAGCACACCCCCAGCACAGATCCTCTCCCCCCACAAATTTCTCCTCCTAGAACAAATCTTACCCCCGCTAAACCCCCCAATTTCCTCTCCAGCTCAAATCTCCCCACATCTTTCCTTCCACTACAAGAACTTAGAGGGGAGAGAGAACACAGCCCAAACCTCCTCCCAGCTCTCTCCTCCTCTCCAGTTCAATGCTGACAGTAGTAGTAAAGCTGCTGTCAATACTTCATGACATCACCACACCCAGGGCAGTCAGCCCTCCTGCCCACCCCTTGTCCCGGCCCTGGTTAGAATGGGTTAAGATGGGAGTGGGAGTAGATTTAGGCTTAGTTAGTATTTACCTGGGATTCTACTTTAAGCAGGGCTTATATCATTTTAAGAATAAAATTATTTACTTACAACCACAAATACTCCAAGATCATTTTCTTACAATTAATATGTCATATCTATGAGCGATCTGTGGGAATGTTCCATTCTAATGCCTGGTACAAACTATCAGTTTTTTATCATTCAACCCAGGGGGCTGAACAAATTAAAAACTGTAGAGCCCTGGAGGATCTTGCTGTACTAACTATCCGATGTTAGTGCAGTAATCTCCCCACTGAGCTATTGTGTTCTAACAGGGGGATTGCCCCCTCGCCAGAATACACCGGTCAGCACTCGCAGCCATTGGTTGCCAGAGCTGATTGGATGCTGATCAGATGCTGGTTTTCCAGCATGCCCATTCGACAGAAGCTGGCTGTTCAGCCGGCTTCCGTCAGACAGGCTGGTGAACGCACGGGACAAATGTCGGCTGCTTTTGGTTGAACCGGCCAACACCGGCCGATATTCGGCCCGACTTAAGTGGTACAGACAAAAAACAGCCTCAACCTTTTAGGGCCCAAACATAGCATGCTAGGCATGGATCTGTAGGAGGCCTGTACTGTAAAAAAAAAATCTTTGGATTACAAGAAAAGAGAAAAATATCACAAAGAAGGGTAGGCAGAAGGAACAAAGAGAAGGGAAGACAATAGAAAGATCTCCAGTCTTACCAGAGTCTGGCACAGTCCAGCAATGAGGAGCCATGAAGACCTTCATCATGGTGGAACCCAACCCACCACCGCTCCTAAACCTTTATATATTACTGTAAGGTACCATGAAGACGTGCTGTGAGGTTCTCTATGAATTTAACATTTCTTATTCTAGTATGTTGTGCTAGTAGAGGTGGTGGTTCTGTTTTTTTCCAATTGAGGGCTGAGTTTAAAGTTCTTCAGATGAGCTTCAAAAGTCTAACTGATGAACATTTACAGCAAGAACATGTTCATTAAAGTGTATATCAAGCCAAGAATCTAGTTTAGAGCAAAGTGGGGAAGATTTAGAACCTCTTTCAGGGTTTTATTGCTATTTGGGGCTCCTTTAGAGAGAATTTATTTGAATTTTTGTCCCAAAGACAATGGTTTACCAGACAGGAAAGGAGAGAAAATCCACACCGAGCATAAATCAAGACAGATCTCATGGCAGAAATAATGAAGAGGTAAATAGCAGAAATATCTACAGTGATACACAGTGAATATCACATAGTTGCTTGTCAATGTGATATGTAGAGATCTATACTCACCGGCCACTTTATTAGGTACAGCTTGCTAGTACCGGGTTGGACCCTCTTTATTAGGTCCCCCTTGCTAGTCCCAGGTTAGACGCCCTTTTGCCTTCATTCTTCGTGGCATAGATACAACAAGGTGTTTAAAACATTACTCAGAGATTTTGCTTCATGGTGACATGATAGAACCAGGGCCATCTTTAACGCAGGGCAAAAGGGGCAGCTGCCCTGGGCTCTGTCATTGTTGGGGGGCCCAAAGCAGCTGCCCCTTGAGCCCTTGCTGCTGCTGGAGCCGGAGTTCCGTCACGTCCAGCGCAAGTCACAGAGGAGCGCTGCTTCTGTATTTACAAGGGGCAGCGCTCCTCTCCGCATGGCCGTTCAGACCCCTCACTGCTGCACACATCGATCTCTGTGAAAGCAGAGGAGGGAGGGGGCGGGGAATGCATACAGGCGGAAACTCCTCCAGAGACTGGTGCAGCATTCTTAATGGATACCCCACACAAATGGATACAGGAAGTGATGTTCGATAAAAAAACTCCAATGTGTGTCCAATTTCATTCCCCAATGTCCACATTGACATAGTTTGTTATTAAAATGTCGGGAGGCCGACTGACCACTTTCCCCTGTGTCCACGTCACCGGACTAAGATTTAGACATAGACATGATGGAAATTGAGGCTGCTCACTTCCAGGCTGCCCCATGGATATATAGTGCGGTAGGGCACCTCCTGAGGAAGAGAGAGGAGACACACCATGGGCAGACCGTGCTGGAGGATACCACAGCACGTCACCTAGATTGGGTAAGTGCTGGCCACCTGGGGGGGTAGTGTTGTGCCACCAGCCGCCCAGGGGGGTGATTGTTTGCCCCCCCACAAAAGAAAAGCCCACCAGCTGCCTCTGCCAGGGATACTTCAAGTATATATTGGGTGTTGCACCCTCCTAGTTAGGTTGCTATATTTAAGGTAAATTTAGCTTTGGTTTCCCTGTAGCAGGGAAGCAGTACTCAACTGCTTTTGGCTATTCTGGGTTCTGCTGGTGCAGGTTAAATTACTTCTCCCTACATTGCACTATGTTCTGAAATCTGGCGGGTGGGAGGGGCAGACCCTGGCCTAAATATTCATACAGCCTTAACCAATCCCTGTTCAGGGTAGTGACCAGCAGGAGGCTGAGAGGTGCATGTCACATACCTGGTGATGGAGTCTGGCTTATGCAGGGGTAACCTCTCTTGCGACCCTGATTCGCGAACCCCTGGTAGAGCAGACAGGAGGTTCGAGAGTGAGGACGGAACGAGGGTTGAACTGGTCACCAGTAACAACTGAAGTAGATCCTCCGGTCTCGTGCTAGTTGGTAGAGTGGTGGTACAGGCTGGGTCGTCAACGGGCTGGCGGTGCAGTACAGGGGAGCAGGCAGAAGAGTAGTCGGGCACAAGCTGGGTTCATTAACAAGCGGGCAGTGGAGGTACAAGGGAGCAGGCAGAAGAGTGGTCGTGGAAGCCGAGGTCGGTGCAGGCAGAGGTCAGAGCAGGGTCAAGACAAGCCGTTTCACAGGAACAGATAATCAGATAATCAGATGGCTCAGGAACTCGCACAAACGCTGTAGAACGGACAGCATCTGCTTCAGGGTGTTGTCAGGCTAAATAGACCGTTTGGCGCCATTGGCGTGCACAGGCATGCGCACGATGTGCACAAGGGGCGCGTGAACGTGCACGGGCGCGTGCAATGCGTACAGGCAGCCCTGGAAATGCCCATTTTCCTAACAGTGTTTAACTGGTCAGGGGCCTAGAAAAGCACTCTCTTGTTCCTGGCAAAAAAGTTACAGCCTGAAGGCGAAGCCCCTCCCTCCCCCTGAGCTGTCAGCTACAGAGCAAAATAATTCCATTTTGGGGTCCCAGCTGCAGTTAGAGCACCCTGAAGAAGGGCAGGAGGTGTTGCATAGGATCCAAGTTGGAGGCATCAAGTACAGAGACAGGCTGGTACTGCAGGAAGCATTGCCGTACCCAGGGCATGGTGAGTACTAGCCTCAAAGATCCTAGAGACTGTCCTTGCCACCTTTAAGGGAGCTCACAACAGCTTTTGACTCAAGGGGTCCCCTGCATTGTAGTTCTCCTAAATTCTGTATTCAGGAAGCTGGTTGCACTCTATAGAAGCAGAATAGCTACAAGTGTCCTCTATCGCATTCCTGCTAGTTTTGGAGCATCCCAAGGCTCATCCCACCCACCCAAGTTAAACCAGCAAATAAACTGCAAAAAGACATGCATGGCCTCTTTTCTAACTTGAATGACTTTGAACTAATTTTTGCCTGGTTGCCATGTGCCTTATAGGGAATGGAACCTGGGATCAAACAACCAGCCCAGTCTGGGGTCTGTGCTACATGGGGAAAAAAAAACATGTGCTGCAGATTTCGGCACTAAATGCAAATTTCCTCATGGTTTATCCCTGCTAATTTACTGTTGTGAGCTGACAAAACATGGCATGTTTGTTAACTGAATGGTGTAAGCCCTGACCAGGTGTCACTCACTAAGAACTGTAGTATAAGATAAGAACTAGGACTAGTGACAGGCGCCATAACAGAGTAGGGAGCACAGTAACACTCAGGTATTGGACTCTCTGACCTCAGTGCCACCCCCAACCGTGGCTCCATAAGTGCTGCTTGACGTGGCCAACCTCAATTGGCCTCAGGTCAACTTTAGAAACTTTGATGCATTTCATAAAAACCTATTTTTTACCCACAAAGCTTTGCCAATAAAGCTTTGTACAAGCCAACTCACAAAGTTCAACTATGAATTGTTTGCTTCAAAAGCATTACAGAATCAGCCGGTGCATGTAAGCCAAATAAATATACAACTATCATTTCTAATATTCCCAGTTATTGCAATTTGCAGCTTGCAGAAATATAAACAAATACGGTTACCTTCTTTTCATTTCCCAGGTCTTCTGTACCCATATGGACCCGGACTTGACACCGCAACTCCAAACTCAGGCAGCAGGGGATTTTCAGTGAAATTGTTGAATAGAATTCTTCCGCTATTTGGAAATAGGTATTCATCACTCTATGTAAGTATAAAACATATGTGTAATGTATTGTATATGAACCTGTATGAAAGAAGATGGTGGTATTTCAAAGATGGCATGCTGTGGGGATAAGCAGGTCATGTGTGAAGCAATAATAGGGTGGTTGAAACAAAACTGCTAACGTACTTGGTGGCAATCTGGTTTTTGGTTAGGATGTGAAAAGGAAATGGTGAGACGACAGAAGAGAAAGTAAGAAAGAGGAGATAGAAGAGAGAAGGAGCACAAACATCTGAAGAGACTTACAAGAGGAGAGGGGAGGAGGAAAAGAAGAGGAGGAGAGAGGAGGAAAAGCAGAAGAGGAAAAAGAGAGGAGGAGAGGAGAGGAGAGAAGAGAAAAAGGAGAGCAGAGGAGAGGAGGAAAACGAGAAGAAGATAGAGGAGGAAAAGGAGAGTAGAGGAGAGGAAAAGGAGAAGGAAAATGAGAGGAGAGGGGAGGGGAGGAGCATAAATATCTGAAGAGACTTACTACAAGAGGAGAGAAGGAAAATGAGAGAAGAAGAGAGGAGGAAAAGGAGAGGAGAAAAGAAAAAGGAGAAGAGGAGAGATGAGGGAAAGGAGAGGAGAGGGGAGGGGAGCAGCATGAACGTCTGAAAAGGCCAAGGCTCCATGCACACTGGATGCTATAGGGCTCTTTCAGCGCCGGGCAGGAGACGCTGCTCACAAAACGTTCTATTTGCAGTGTTTTGTAAGCAGCGTTTAGCGGCGTTTTTCAGCGTTTTTTGTCGTTTTTTTTTTTACTTCATTGGCTTCCATTGAGGACTGCAAAAAACACCAGACGCCGATAGAAGCCGGCGTTTACCGGCGTTTAGTGGCGTTTAGCGGCGTTTACTGGCGTCTGGCGTTTTTTGTGGTCAGGAGAACGACTTTTGAACGCCAATTCAGGGCGTTCAGATAACAGCCCAAAAACGCCACTGCTGATAAAAGACAATAAACGACCATGTGTGCATGGACACATAGGATAAAATAAAGTGGCGTTTTTGGGCTGTTAAAAAAAAACCGCCAAAGCGACCAAAAACGGTCGTTTTTGAGATACAGTGTGCATGGAGCCTTATTATGATAGGGGAGGAGGAAAAGGAGAGGAGAAAAATGAGAGGAGAGGGGAGGGGAGGAGCACGAAGGTCTGAAAAGGCTTATTACAAGAGGGGAGGAGGAAAAGGAGAAAAGAAGAGAGGAGGAAAAGGAGAGAAGAGGAGAGGAGGAAAAGAGAAAAAAAGAGAGAAGAGGAGGAAAAGGAGAGACAAAGAGAGGATAGAAGAAAGAAAAGGGGAGAGGAGGAAAGAGAGAGAAGAAGAGAGGGGAGGAGAGGAGAAGAAATACAAGCAAGTTGGAGGAGAGAGGAGAAGGAATGGTAGGGGGGAAGAGTTGAAGACAAGTAAGAAGAGAGGAAAGGGAGATGGAAGAGAAGTAATAAAAGCAATAGAGGGCAGGAGACAGTAGAGGGGAGAGGGGTAAATCAGTGAGGAGGGGAGAAGAGTGGAAGACAAGGGAGAGGAGAAGAGTAGAGGTGAGGAGAAAGGAGAGAAGGGAAGAGAAGGATGGGAAGGGAAGCCTGGGGGAGGATACAAGGAATGGAAAAGTAAAATAGGTTTAAATGTCTGTTTTCCACTCCAGTAGGCTTTGATATTTTGTTACCGTATAACAGATACAACCCACGTCTTTCTGAGGTCTTTGGAATTTGACCATGGGAAGTTGTATATTTCATGGAACATTTTAATTTATCAAAGAATAAAGCTTTGAAATAACATCTTACAAAAAGCTCAGCTCTTTATCAGAATGTTATTTTCCATACAGTTGGACAACAATGGGATTATATCATTCAATCAGCCAAATGTACAAAGCCAGCCCCAGAATCTACCTGTGTCTTTTGGATATCCATTCTTGGCTCTGTTCTGGTCTGATATAGACATTTCACTAGGAGGTGATATATACTATCGGCAGACCAGTGACCCGGAACTCCTGGCTAGAGCCGACTCAAAACATATTTTCAACTCTACAAATTCAATGCTCAGTGGATGTTCATAGCAACATGGGATCAAGTGCCATACAATGGATCCACGTCCTATAAGGTACTGTTAATATTGTCAAATGTATAATTTGTATATAAAAAGTCAACCAAAATACAATGGGCATATAATTGCGATAAAATATATGATCAGAGATTTCCTTCTACTGCCAGACCTCAAGTCTAATATCTAATACATAACAGACTGAGACATGAATTTTGTATTTGAATGTTACAATATGGTTTATTGACATTATAAGAAAATAAAAATAAAGGAAAGAAAAATAAAGATAAATTGCACAGTTTAATGAGGTGATTGCTTCAATGATTTGATCATGTATGACTGGTTACTTGATTCCAGGTGAACACCTTTCAGGTAGTCCTGATCACAGATGGAACACTCACATTCATGATGTATAATTATAAGAACATATGGTGTTATAAACGGCCCTGCAACACTGGTGAGTAGAGTTTATCGAACACCTGGACGTTCGGGTTCGGCCGAACTTTCCGAAAACGTTCGGGTACGGTACCGAACGTCATCCGAACTTTAACCCGGACACCGAACCCCATTGAAGTCAATGGGGACCCGTACTTTTCGGCACAAAATTGACTGTAAAAAAGTACTGGAAAGTGCTAGAGGGCTGCAAAAGGAAGAAAAATGGGAGATGTTATTAGATCTGCAATCTGTCCCTCAAAGCAGTAGTAATCTCTACCTAACTAAAAACATTGCCAAAAAAGGCAATTGAGGAAAATTTGGGACTTTATATGAAACACATGATGAGTACAGATAAACTGATGGAGAGTAAAGAGATTTATTGAGAGATAAAATACTGTAGTACAGGCATATAATAGGTAATCAATAAATTCGTTGTGAATAGTAGACAGGCATGCTAACCAAGTGCATACACTATACAATCTATACATCAACCATTCGAAAGTAATATAAGTAGTAGTAATAAGTGTCAGTAAACATTGCATTCTCAAAAAATCTGCCCCCATCATCAGTGTCTATAAAAGTAAATAGTACGTAGCCATGGGTTTAGAAAAGTCTGCATGATCTATAGCCGAAGTTTGACCCCGTGAGGGGTAGACAAAATTCCATCTGTAGTCTGAAGAAATCATGAAAGGTACATTCACAGTAGTTGGAAGCTCTACGCGTTTCGTGGCGTTTGTGCCACTCATCAGGAGCCATAATGTGATGTAACTGTAATAAAGAGTTTGGGTTTAGATATTTTCCCTTGGGCAATATAACAACCATCGAAGACATAAATGAGGGGGGGCTTTTTTACAAAAACCTATCCAACCATAAAACATGTATTAGTCGCAACTCACTCTGGACATGCACTGGTGGCGAGTGCCGGAGCTAATGGGCCCCTCAAGGGCATCTTGGCCGGGAGCTGAGGGGGGGAAAGAACCAGCCGCGGTCTCAGTTCTCTCAGTTTGCCCTGGATCACCGTCATGAGTCTCATGAGTCATGAGAACAACCAAAGATGATCTAGGGCCAGGATTCACATCTTCTTTGCCCATGGCAACTCAGAACTCTGATCCATGGCAAGTTGCATGGAGGGCTGTGTGACTGGGGGACTCTGTGATGGGCAACTCTGTGGTTTTGGGGGCACTCTAATATGATGGGAAGGCTCTGATGTAATAGGGAGAAACTGATGTGATTGGGGCACTTATGTATAGGGGTCTTTGATGTACAGGGGAAACTCTGATATGATGAGGGACCCTGATGTATAGTTCTGATGTAATGGGGGGGGAGGGGGCTCTGGCATTAAGGAGCGACTCTGATATAAAAAAGGGACTTTTATGTGATGGGGGGGCTTCTAACGTGATGTGAAGGGGGGGGGGGCTATGATGTAGGGGAGATATCTGATTTAATAGGGAACCTCTGATGTAATGGGGAACCTCTGATGAGAAAGGGGAAATCTGAGAGTGGACCTCTGATTTGATAGGCGACCTCTGATATGAAGGGGGGAAACCTCTGATTTGATGGAAAACCTCTGGTGTGAAGGGGAACCTCCTCCTCAATGAAGAACCTCTGATGTGAAGGGGGAAAACTGAGGGTGGACCTCTGATTTGATAGGCGACCTCTGATATGAAGGGGGAAACCTCTGATTTGATGGAAAGCCTCTGGTGTGAAGGGGAACCTCCTACTCAATGAAGAACCTTTGATATGAAGGGGGAAATCTGAGGGTGGACCTCTGATTTGATAGAGGATCTCTGATGTGAAGGGGGAACCTCTGATTTGATGGAAAACCTCTGATGCGAAGGGGGAACCTCTGACTCAATGAAGGATCTCTGATGTAAAGAGGAACCTCCTACTCAATGAAGAACCTCTGATGTGAAGAGGGAACCTCTGACTCAATGAAGAACCTCTAATGTGAAGGGGGAACCTCTGACTCAATGAAGAACCTCTGATGTGAAGGGGGAACCTCTGACTCAATGAAGAACCTCTGATGTGAAAAGGAGTTGGTAGGGTGAAGTTAATTTTATTTAGGCGGTTGTGTGCATCATCCTTAGCTCAGATCTCCCATTGATAAGTATTTTAAAATGTTTAAGTCTCTTACATTTTAGACTGGGGTGCCTCAAAAGTTGACATACTTATAATGGGTGTCGTGACTGAAAGAAAGGTTTAGAAAAGTTGTGCTAGAGAAGTAACACACCACATCATTGCAACCACAAGATGGCACACTTGTTTTTATTTCATCTAGACTTGTGGAAATTCTTACTGAGAACGGAAAATGCTCAAAAGTGGAAATGAATTTGCAGATGGTTGCAATGTAGAAAAAGGATGTACCTTTAAAAATACTGTAACTTTACTTGTATTGCTGTAACAAAAATGCAGTCCTGTTTTACTATCAGTGTACTGCAAAACTAAGTGCTCTTTTGTGAGAGTTTGGTTCTACTCTAAAGGGATTGCTTGGACCACTACCAGTTGCTTCCTGCATGCATCTGCAGAGACCCTCCTTTCTGCTTTACTCCAACTTGCACAAATTCCAAATAAGGTTACTTACAACTTGATGGCAATACACACCCATATTGCAACACTATATAAAGCATACACCAGTGTTTCTCAACCTTTTTTCAGTCAAGGCACCCTTTAAGATTATAGACAGCCTTAACCACTTGCCGACCGCGACAAGACAGCGACAAGACGGCTCTCCTGGGCAAACCGCCGGAGGTGCGCTCACTGTGTCTGGGGGGGGGGGGCCAGGGAGCGGGTGCGGTGGACTCGATCTCCGCCGGCTACCCGCGATGCCCCCCCGCAGTGAAAGAACGGAGATCCGCGTATGTAAACACGGATCTCCGTTCACTGAGAGGGGGAAGGGAGTGATCACAGCCTTCCTCTATATGGAAGCTGTGATCACTCCCCTTCCTTTACCAGTCAAACACCGACACAGTTAGAACACGCCCAGGGAATACAGTTAACCCTTAGAGCGCCCCCCCAGGTTAACCCCTTCACTGCCAATGGCATTTACACAGTAATCAGTGCATTTTTATAGCACTGATCGCTGTATAAATTCCAATGGACCCAAAAAAATGTCAAAATGTTCCGACATGTCCGTTGCAATATCGTAGTACTGCTAAAAATCGCAGACCGCCGCCATTACTAGTAAAGAATTAAAAAAAAATAAAAACCCCAGAAATGAATTCTCATCATCCGTAAACGCGGCAACTTTTGCGCAAAAAAAATCAATAAACGCCGATTGCAATTTTTTTATCACAGATATGAGGAAGAATATAAATCAGCAAAAACCGATGAAAAAAATGTTTTTTTATATTTTTTTTTTTTATTTGTATTTTAGCAAAAAGTAAGAAATTTGTTTTTTTTTGCTAAATTGTCGCTCTTCTTTTGTTTATAGCGGCGATCAGAAATGATGCAGCGGTGATCAAATACCACCAAAAGAAAGCTCTATTTGTGGGAAAAAAAGGACGCAAATTTAGTGTGGGTACAACGTCACACGACCGCGCAATTGTCAGTTAAAGCGACGCAGTGCCGAATCGCAAAAAGGGCTCTGGTCAGGAAGGGGGCAAATCCTTCCGGGGCTGAAGTGGTTAAGGCACCCTTTAAAAGGATGGACAGTCTGGACGACCCCATTCTAAAATGTAAAAAACTATTCTAACAATTTTACATAATGCGGCAGCATTGACACACATAGGACACCCAATATTAGAGGTGATTTATTCTTCCAAAGCAAATCCACTTTTCCACACTAGTACCAACTAGTTTTCCAGTGTTTCTCCTCTCCCTTGGTTTCTCTCCATCACTCAGCTAATTCGACCCCAGTGTTGATTGAGGGGGGGGGGGTGGTCAAACACGAATGCTGTGCAGGTAATCAACACCCTTCTTATCAACACTGATGACATCATCGTGTGTTAGGATGCCAGTGGCTCGAAGGTTGAAATGGTGCACAATAAAAACCCGTGGCTTTGTGTAACTAAACGGTAAGCTTGAACCACCTGCTGGTTTGTATACATTTTCTGGGCAATTTTTAGGTATTTTGCCAAGGCACCCCTGAAAAAATCTCAGGGCACCCTGGTTGAAAGAAGGCTGGCATACACTATACTGTATGGCCAACACTATAGGAACTCCCCTTCAAGTTATTGATTTCAGGTGCAAAAAGCCAGCTCCAAAAAGGCTTGGTATGAGGAGTGCAATGCAGAGGAACTCAAGAGTCCTGACCTCAACCCTACTGAACAACCAACATTGGGATGAATTGGAACACCGATTGTGAACCAGGCCTTGTCATCCACCATCAGTACCTGATCTCACACATGCTCTTCAGGCTGAAGAAGCACAAATCCCCACACACACAATCCAACATTTTGTGGCATGCCTTTTCATAAAAGTGGAGGATATTATTATTTTAATTTTTCAGGATTTATATAGCGCCAACAGTTTGCACAGCACTTTATAATATAAAGGGGCACAGTACAATTACAATACAGTTCAATACAGAAGGAACAGGAGGGCCCTGCTCATGGAGCTTACAATCCAAAAGGAGGGGGTGGTGGTGCAAAAAAAACAGGGATTGACATCGTAACTCCAAGCTCAGGCAACAGTTGATTTTCAGTGATATGGTTTAATATAAGTCTTTTGCATTTGGAATTTGGAAATAGGTATTCATCATTCTATGTTAAGTAGAATACATGTGCATATTGTATATGAACCTGTATGAAAGAAGATGTTGGTACTTCCAGATGGTGTATTATGGGGATAAACAGGTCATGCCTACAAGGGATGATCTGATGGAGATGACTCAAGTACAGTTTTTAGGGGGATGTGGGGTAGGCTTCCTTGAATTAATATGTTTTCAAGGATTCCCTGGGTTGGACAAGGTAGGAGCTAACCCAGGGATCTTCAAACTATGGCCCTTCAGTTGTTGCAGAACTACATGTCCGATGAGGCATTGTAAAACTCTGACATTCACAGACATGACAAGCCATGGTGGGAATTGTAGTTCCTGAACAACTGAAGGGCCATAGCTTGGAGACCCCTGAGTTAACCAGACATAATGGGGTAGGGAGTCCAAGAGGATGTGAAAGGTTCTGGAGAAATCCTGAAGGTGAGCATGGGAGGAGGTAACAAGGGTACTAAAGAGCAAGATGTCTTGGGAGGAGCGGAGTGGAGGATTTAGGCAATATCTCAAGATGACGTTGGTGATGTTGCTGGGGGCAATGCTTTGGATGGTTTTGTATCTTGTAGTTAGTATTTTGAATATTATATGCTGGGCTAGTGGAAGCCAGTGAAGAGATTGGCAAAGAGGGGCAGCAGTCACGGATTGGTTAGTAAGGTGTATAAGGTGGTGCAAACCTAAATGCCCATAGTTTTGGAATAGGGTGTCCAAACAAAATTATTAAGGTGTCCATAAGCATTTAACTATATGGGGCCCATGCTTGATTTTGCCATTAATGCACTTAGCATAGGTCAACAAAAGTGGTAGGGAGAGCCATGCTCCAAAATGCAACATATAATATTAAAATAAACTAGCAAGAGAGCCAACGAACCCCTTAGCAGTACAAATAATGCATAGATATCCAAAGTGATGAAATTAAAATGCTGTCCCAGCTTTGCCTTAGTTTGATCCAAGAGGAGTCAGTCATCGTTAGAAGCCATATATTAAAAAAGTCAGATAAGGTGAGTTTGCAGCAGTAGTAGTAGTCTGTATTTATCAATGACATGTACTCTATAACAGTGTTCTCCAACCCTGTCCTCAAGGCCCACCAACAGGTCATGTTTTCAGGATTTCCATTATTTTGCACAGGTGATTTGATCAGTTTCACTGCCTTAGTAATTACCACAGCTGATTCATCTGAGGGAAATCCTGAAAACATGACCTGTTGGTGGGCCTTGAGGACTGGGTTGGGGAACACTGCTCTATAATATATTTTCTATTTTTCAGGCTGGTCTGACCAATGACCTGGGCACAAGTTACTACACAATCCCTGGCTCTTTGTCAACAGCAATTACTGAGATATCTCTGAACAGTAATGCATATGTACCTGGGAGATGGGCCTTCAATGTTGATGCAATGGATGTTCAGTTTCCCATTACATTTATAGGTATGTATAGCTTGAATGTTTTCATTTGATGAACTTTTATTTGATATAATACTTTAATTTGCCAGTTGTTTTTGAAAATTCACAATAACAGCATTTCTTAATGGCTATAATTGATATAATTAGCTTAAATTGCCAGTTATCTTCCAAAAGAGAATGAAGGCTCTTTGCCTTTTACATTGATTATACTTTTTGGCTTAAAAGCTCTAGAGCTGTGTTTTAAAGAGTCTGTGAAAGGGTATATTAGTAATGTTTGTTTTTATTTTTTTCAAAATTGTAATTTAATTGATACATATTTTTTATGTTTTGTATTTGGTGCTGATTTATTAATTAATTTAATCTTGAAAAAAAAAATTCTTTAACACATATCATAAATAACATATGGTAAATAATACATGAGCACGGAAAACGGGTACACACAAATAAATAACATTAAAAGAAAAGGGGTTTTTAATTTGTTTGGTACTATTGTTTAGTTATTATATGTATTTTGCAACTAAAATAAAACAATAATAAATAAAAAAAATAAACAAAAAAAATTGAATTAACCAGATTTATTATGTTTGATCAATTAACTAATGGTACTAAGGGCCGGAGTTACGCAGGCCAACACACACTGCATGAAGACAAGATATGCAGGCTGTTCAAGTTCCTGTTGTGGATTCTCTGTCCCTGTGTGAACACTTTTATAATCAGACCCTTCTGGTCCTTATATACCTTATGTGGCCACTTATAGTCCTATGTTTGGTTTGGAATCCTATGAACATCTGTGAATGATTACTGACCTTATACTCAAGTGGCAATTGTAGAATACCAGGAAGGCTTTGACCCTAAGTTGGTGGCTCATCCCCTGAGGAAGCCCCATTCAGGGCAAAACACGTTGGGATCCACTGATATGCCTCTATGAAATAAGGACGATAAGAACCTGGTCATATTGTATATATTTTCATATGGATACACTATTTTACTATATTGTTCAAATAAATGCTACGTTTTTAAAGAACAAATCAATATGTTGCACCTGAAAAGTCCCACTGAAATCCACTTCTGTTCTTCATATATTAAAGTGGAGGTCCACCCTGGGGGAGAAAAATTCAAAAGTGACCCATCGATAGGCTCCGGGTGCAAGCGCCAACATCCTTACTAAGGGAAACAGGAAGTGAAGCCTTGAAGCTTCACAGCCTGTTCCCTACTGAGCATGCGCAAGTCGCACAGCCCTTGCTGTATGGTCCTGCCATCTTCTGGGACACACACAGGTCCCAGAACATGACGGGGAAGGGGGAGGGCACCAACAAAACCGCGGAAATGACGTGCGGCACCGTGGGGCAGAAGTCCCGAAGAAACATATCAAAAAGGTATGGACAAAAAAATATCAAAAAACGAGGAGGGGGGGGGGGGGGGTAGGCGGTAGGGATACATTTGATTTCAAAGAAGTTAAATTTTTGCCTGGAACTTCGCTTTAAGGGATGTGGTGCTATAGTCAAATGGTGATTCATCCACACTAATTTGTCTTCTTTAACGGTACAAGAATAGTAACATTAATCAACTGCCATAAAAACATAATCTAAATAAGCAAGGCACTATGATGAGTTTTGAAAATAAAAAGGGACCTGCAATTCCAAAGGTGACTATGATATCAAATAAGAACCAGAGAAACAAAATTTGCTAATGTCATTGGTACAGCACTCAAGAGGAGAAAGTAAAAATATAAAAGGGGTGGCATGAAGAGGGTGAAATCTTTAATAATGTACAATAACAAATAAAGTATTTTCATAAATTGTCTTTTATGTGCAATGATTATCTTTTTTATATTGATGTAATAATCTTGTGTAAATGCTGAGTTTTTGCCTTCCAAAGCTCTCATATTAGCTACATCTATTCACAGTTTTATGAAACTTCCTAACCATCATCGATGACTGAATTTTATCCACCGGAAATAATCAGAAAATGGTAACATCCATGTGTACTGTGGTCCTCAAGCTTATTGTCCTCAATCAAGTAAAATATCATCCTGCAATAGGATGAGGAGCAGAGCTCCACCAATATCATTCAACAGACACAGGAAGGACCTTGCCGTGGTTCTGTTGCTCACAGTCCCTGGGTATCATTGCAATCATGTCTTTACTTTTTTAAGAAATATCTGAATATGCTGAAAATGCACACAATACCTATAAATGCAGTATACTGTGTATACACTATATTGCCAAAAGTATTGGGATGCCTGCCTTTACACGCACATGAACTTTAATGGCACCCCAGTCTTAGTCTGTAGGGTTCAATATTGAGTTGGCCCACCCTTTGCAGCTATAACAGCTTCAACTCTTCTGGGAAGGCCGTCCACAAGGTTTAGGAGTGTCTATGGGAATGTTTGACCATTCTTCCAGAAGCGCATTTGTGAGGTCAGGCACTGATGTTGGATGAGAAGGCCTGGCTCACAGTCTCCACTCTAATTCACCCCAAAGGTGTTCTATCAGGATGAGGTCAGGACACAGGCCAGTCAAGTACCTCCACCCCAAACTCGCTTTTCCATGTCTTTATGGACCTTGCTTTGTGCATTTGGTGGAGGGGGGTTATGGTAGGCTTGGCCCCTTAGTTTCAGTGAAGGGAACTCTTAAGGCGTCAGCATACCAAGACATTTTGGACAATTTGATGCTCCCAACTTTGTGGAAACAGTTTGGGGATGGCCCCTTCCTGTTCCAACATGACTGTGCACAAAGCAAGGTCCAAAAAGACATGGGTGAGCAAGTTTGGGGGGAGAAACTTGATTCCTCACCTCAACCAGATAGAACACCTTTGGCCTTCTTGACCACATCAGTGCCTGACCTCACAAATGTGCTGCTGGAGAAATGGTCAAACATTCCCATAGACACTCCTAAACCTGGTGGACAGCCTTCCCAGAAGAGTTTAAGCTGTTATAGCTGCAAAGAGTGGTACAACTCAATATTGAACCCTACAGGCTAAGACTGGGATGCCAATAAAGTTAATGTGCGTGTAAAGGCAGGTGTCCCAATACTTTTGGTAAGATAGTGTATATACAGTATAAAAAAAGTGTAACATTTTTGCTGCAATTTATAAGAAAAAAATGAAGAATGGTATGAATTATTACTTCTTCTGTGTTGACCCCTACACTATCTATTTCTTTGGTTTCCTGCTCTACCCAAATCTCTTGCTTTTTTTGTTGCTTGTTTGGTGAGATAAATCATTAACATTGGATAGACTCCTCACATACTTTCTGACGAGGAAGTTAAATTCCATAGATGTCACTTTTGTCAATAGAAAAACACACCCTAGGTGACAAAGGATTATGTGTGCAGTATGTCCAGCCGAAATGTTTTTATATTGTTGGATAGGGTGGAGAATGGCTAGAGCCCCTGACATGTTTTACTGCTATTTGGGGTTCCATTTGAGAGATTTCCCCTCATTTCCTGTCCTGCTGTCAATGTGTTACTAGACATGAAGTGAAGATCTCTCTCTGACTGCAGCACGCACAGACGATGAACTATTTCATTGACATTCCTTAGACTCCTCACATATTTACTGAAGAGGTAGTGGAATTTCTTAGCTGTCACTAGAAAGTTTCTTTTGGCTTGACATATAGGGATTGATTTACTAAAGCTGGAGAGTGCAAAATCTGGTGCAGCTCTGCATAAAAGCCAATCAGCTTCCAGGTTTTATTGTCAAAGTTTAATTGAAGAAGCTGAGGTTAGAAGCTGATTGGCTGCCATGCACAGCGGCACCAGATTTTGCACTCTCCAGCTTTAGTAAATCAACCTAATAGTTCTTAGACTTCCTACCGGCAGACGTCTCCTGTAGAGCAACAGGAGGCGAATGATTTGCCTGCCCTTGAATGCCTTGTTTAAAAACTGGAGTCTCCTTCATTCTAATTTGCAATTGGAGCTTAGTTAGCTAACAACAGAAATGTTGAAAGTAGATGGAAAATCTTGGTGTGCAATATGGAGAGCTTTTGGAGGTTGAAAACCGAGTACAGCAAGAAGTATGCTGTGCCCTGCCACAGTGTGAAGAGAGTTTTGTGCAGTGGCAGCCCGTAATGCAGGGTGCAGGGCAGGGCTGTCTTAATGCATGGGCACCCCTGGGCACTGCCCAGGGGCCCCAGATGCATGGGGGCCCCATGATAATCTTGTATTACATCATACTTGCCAATTTTTCTGGATTTGCCGGGACAGTCACGCTTTTTACTAAGCTGTCCTGGGATGGCCGTGTCCTGGGCAGCGTCCCAGTACCTGTACTGTGCCCTCCTGATCCCAGTATTTTGCCCTCCTGACTCCCCCCTACAGTATGTACTGTGAGAGTAGGTGCATAAATTGCGGCAGACTGGCAGGGGTCCCAGTGCATTACTTTGCCCAGGGGCCCATGACGCTATTAAGATGGGCCTGGTGCAGGGGCGCCACCCCCTTAATCCATGCGTCCGGCCCCCTTATCTACATGCAGGGCACATGGATTCCAATGGTTTTTTTTTTTTTTTTAGAAGCACGTGATTAGAGCCAGAGGCTTTAATAGGCTTCAAAAATGGGTTGGCTCAGGGCACACATCGCTGGACCCCGAGCCCATCCAGTCGTGTGGTAACAGCAAATTAATATTCGCTATTGTCTTCCTGATTCTCTTCCCGGCCAATCAGGAAGTGGATCCTGAGACCTGTCACCTGACTGGCCGAGAGGAGAAGTGATCCTATTGGCCGCCGTGGAGGGAGGAGAAGCAGGTGAAGCCACCGTGAAGCACCAGGAGGAGGAGACGCCGCACTCTGCCCGGAGGAAGCGCTGCCTGCGATCTAGATGGGGTAAAAAAAAAAAGACCTGGATTCTTTCCTTAATGTAAATAATATAACTGGGTACTAACATTTTTAGGTAAGGTTGATCCAGGGTGAATCTGATTGCCTCTCGGGGGATCAGGAAGGATTTTTTTCCCACCGCTATAGCAAATCGGTTCACACTTTGCTGGGGTTTTTTGCCTTCCTCTGGATCAACTGTGGGTGAAGGATTGTATATGGGATGGTATGGTTATATATATATTTTTTTTTTTTAACTAGATGGACTTGTGTCTTTTTTCAACCTGACTAATTATGTAATTACCGGTATGTATTTGTATTGCCCAGGGTACTCATCCAGGCAGGTTGAGGGGCTCCATAGTATTGTGTCATGCAAACACTTTCCGAGCATTGCCAAGTAATCCCAATGTTTTAGAGGCTCACCAGCCCCCCCCCCCCCCTTAAATCTGGCCACATGTGGTATTGCGTACACCAGTCGCCCTTGGAATTGTGGCCACATACAGTACTGCATAGACAAGCAGTGAATGTGGAATGAACTAACCGAGCTTCCATTGTTTCCTATGGGGAAACTTGCTTTGATATACGCGGGATTTGGATTATGAGCATTCTCCTAGAACGGATTATTCTCGTAGTCCAAGGTTCCACTGTATATACATTTTTTTGACATGGTGGCATTGATAGCCACCAACTGTGCTAACGCTTCCTAAAATTGGGAGGGTGCAATGCTGCTGCATCATTGTTTGGAGGGGTAATATTTAAAATGGAATAAAATATCAATGTTTCTTTTCTCTTTTTATAGATGGAGAAAAGTTTACATTTATGGAAATCCTAGATTACCAAGAAGTTACGAGTATATAGTTTTTATTCAAAATGTCTTTTATCCTCATGCAATCCTCCCAGGAAAAAGTTGACATTATCAAATCTTGAAAATAAATCTTGTGAATATTTTTTTCTTTCTCTCTTCTCCTCTTACTTTACCATGCTTTTTTTACATTTGTTTTCTGTTTTCTTCTTTTTAAGGCCTTTTAGTAACTGTTTAATTCTCTTTTCCTGTACACTTTTTTTATTCGGCAGTTAAAATTCAACATTAAATGTTGCAAATTAAAAAAAAAAAATTGCTTTCTTACAGTATGACATATGTTGATCTCTTTTATACATTCTACCTGACAAGATAACCAGTCAAGCTACAATGAAGTGGACCAAAATGACCCAAAAAAATCCCATCTCACAATGTTTGGGTCGCTTTATTTTTTTTCTCTCTCTTTATCTCTCTTTATTTGCAAATTAAAAAAAAAAGATATTTAGGAACTAATAGCAGTTAGTCAAAGTCAACTGGACTTGTTTTCTAATATTGAAGGCATTTTGCAGTTTATACAAGCTGTTTCTTCGAGTGATTCTAAATCTTCTTTCGTTTTTTTTTTAAATAACAAACATGTTCTACATACCTGCTCTGTGTAATAGTTTTGCACAGAGCAGCCCCAAACCTTCGCTTCTCGGGTCCCCCGCCGGTGCTCTTGGCTCCTCCTGATTGGCAAGCGCCTCCATAGAAAGCAGTTTCCTCTGGGAGCACTTGTGCCGGTTTGACCACGAGCCTTGCTGCCTGCATTCATAGACACAGAAGACATGGCTCAGCCCTGTCATCACCGTGCAGTTAATCACAGTGAATGAATTAACAGGAGCTCCAGCTACCGGTCTCCAGCATCATGACCCACTTAAAGGGTTGGCTCCTGCTGGTAGCAACTAGAGATGTAAAATTTCCGGAACTTTTGAAGCCATTGGAAAAAAAATTTTTTCCCTTTTTTTCCAGAAAAAAAAATGGGGAAAAAATTCAGTGTGGAATAGTTTTACAAATTTAAAGTAATTTTGTTACACTGGTAATGGGAAATTGAGTGAATATAAAAGTATTATTATTGAAATTGTATTTTATTATTACACATGGAATAAGGACTATATATGTGAAGAACATTTCACCTATACATGAGAACAGGTAACCCCTCTACCCTTTCCCTCCATAATAATTTAAAAGCTTCCTGCCAATATTCATTTTCAGAAGCACATAGTACTCTATGAAGAGCTTGATGAATGTTCTCCTGACTTTCAGGTTCTCCATAAATGAAGGGATTGTGTATTTTTGGGAGGCTGTGGTTTGTAACATTTCCTTCCTTGAAGATGCTGCTGATGAAGAAACACTTTGTGATGATCCAGAAGCAGCAGAGTGTTTCTGGAATGAGAACTCTGTAGGGAAAAGCTCATTGCACTTTAATTCTGGTCCTCATCGTTTAATTCAATAAAGTATTTCTTAATGTCTTTAAGGCACCTCTGGCATCCCAGGATGTGTTTTGTCACCCCTATAGCATTTGGAAAATAATATTTCTTCTCACAATATTTGCAACTCACAGTTTTGCTATCAGCAGAAATCTCACTCCGGAAATGTTTCCAAACTCTAGATGTTGGTCTCTCCATTTTACTGCAAGGAGGAAAAGAAAAAAACAATTTACTGACCAGATATTCATCAAGCTCTATGAAGACTTTCAGGTTCTCCATAAATGAAGGGATTATGTATTTTTGGGAGGCTGTGGTTTGTAACACTTCTTTCCTTGAAGATGCTGCTGTCGAAGAAACACTTTGTGATGATCCAGAAGCAGCAGAGTGTTTCTGGAATGAGAACTCTGGAAGGAAAAGCTCCTCGCACTTTCATTCTGGTCCTCATCATTTCATTCAATAAAGTATTTCTTAATGTCTTTAAGGCACCTCTGGCATCCCAGGATGTGTTTTGTCACCCCTATAGCATTTGGAAAATAATATTTCTTCTCACAATATTTGCAACTCACAGTTCTGCTATCAGCAGAAATCTCACTCTGGAAATGTTTCCAAACTCTAGATGTTGGTCTCTCCATTTTACTGCAAGGAGGAAAAGAAAAAAACAATTTACTGACCAGATATTCATCAAGCTCTATGAAGAGCTTGATGAATGTTCTCTTGACTTTCAGGTTCTCCACAAATGAAGGGATTGTGTATTTTTGGGACGCTGTGGTTTGTAACACTTCTTTCCTTGAAGATGCTGCTGGCGAAGAAACACTTTGTGATGATCCAGAAGCAGCAGAGTGTTTCTGGAATGAGAACTCTGGAGGGAAAAGCTCCTCGCACTTTCATTCTGGTCCTCATCATTTCATTCAATAAAGTATTTCTTAATGTCTTTAAGGCACCTCTGGCATCCCAGGATGTGTTTTGTCATCCCTGTAGCATTTGGAAAAGAATATTTCTTCTCATAATATTTGCAACTCGCAGCTTTGCTCTGTGGAAATGTTTCCAAACTCTAGATGTTGGTCTCTCCATTTTACTGTGAAGAGGAAAAGAAAAAACAATTTACCGACCAGATAATAGGGAAACATTGTACTGTAATGATGGAGAACATTAGTAGGAATCATTTAAAGCTTAAAAAAGACACTAATTTGTCAGACAAATTTACCCTCTTACCTGTCAATTAAGGCCTGAGAAGACAGAAACTATAATCTACTGTATCCCAACAATCAGTTAACTGCAGGAGGTATAAGATGGAGCCCACAAGCAAACAAAACTGGAGCCTTTCTGCTGCAGTGCCCCCTTGTGGCAGAAATGCACATTTCTCTTGTTTGAGAAGTACAGTGTTACTTTAAACTTTATTCCAAGATTTGCTTGTTTTCAGGTCAAAGAACATGTAATAAATTTAGAACTTTACATAAAGTCTCAGAAATTTTTCATTAAGATCATCATGTTATACAGTTTGAATACCATGTCACACATATATTATCACTGTAAGAGAACACATTCCACACTTTTTCTAAAACAAAAACAAAAAAGCTTTCAAAATAACATAGAAAAACATTTTTTTTCTGGGCCTTCCCATCTCTAGTTAAGACTGAGAATAAAATTGTATTACAGTATATTGCAGCCCACTAGTTCTTAGATATAGTGGCTGCAATATTTTTTTTCAGGTTAAAGTTATTGTAAAGTCTTGTTTAAAAAAATAAATAAATACATAAGATACATGTTATACTTACCTCCTATGTGCAGTGGATTTGCACAGAGCAGCCCACATCCTCTCCTTCTCAGGTCCCTCTTTGCTGCTCCTGGCCCCTCCCTTCTGTCGAGTGCCCCCACAGCAAGCAGCTTGCTATGAGGGCACTCAAGCTGAGCTGCAGTGTCACGTACCTGAGGGTAGAGTCTGACTTATGCAGTAGGCAACCTCTCTTACGGCCCTGGTTCCAGAATCCCTGGTAGAGCAGACAGGGAGTGCTGGAGCGCAGGGGGGCACAAGGGCTGGATTGGACACAGATGGTGGTAAGATGTCATCCAGAAGTCCGTGCAGAACTGAAGAGTAGTGATACAGGCCGGGGCAATAACATGCGGGTAGGGCAGTAAAGGAGGAGCAGGCAGTCGGATGGTCGGATGCAGGCATGTTCAGTAACAGACGGGCAACTGAAGTACAAAGGGGTCAGGCAGGAGAATGGTCGTAGGCAATCTGAGGGTCGGTGCAGGCAGAGTTCAAGCAGATATGGGATTAAGCCGGGTCACAGGTAAACAGGAATCTCAGAACGGGTCGCTAAGGAACACTGAAATGCTGTAGAACGGACAGCACTGGATGTTGGGCGCTATCTGCTTAAATGGGCAGTTCTTGCACCAATGCCAGCACACACATGCACGGGCGCACGCAAACACGCACAGGTGCGTGCACACGCTACGTGTGCCCGCGCACAGGCCCTCCAGTGGCCACGAATGTTTCCTTACATGCAGCTCCATGTGTCCATTCAGACTGGCCCTGCACCCCCCTCTGATTGGCTAACTGACTTTGACAGCAACGGGAGCCAATGGTGCCGCTGCTGTGTCTCAGCCAATCAGGAGGGAGAGTACCAGACAGCCAGAAGGGACTTGTGGAAATCGTTGGACAGAGATGGGGCTTAGGTAAGTATTAGGGGGAGCTGGGGAGGCTGCTACACACAGAAGGCTTTTTATCTTAGAATGCAGCTTCTGCCTTTACAACTCCTTTAACCACTTGCCGACCAGCCCCGGTACATATACTGTGGCAGGTTGGCTCTATTGTGCAAAACAACATACCCCTATGACATTTCCTCCAATAGATGGACGTGCGCGCACTCAATGTGTGCGCAGGTCTGGCGGCCACCCGCGATCGCTGCACAGAGAGGCAAAACTTGGATCTGCCTATGTAAATAGGGCGGATCCCTGTTCTGACAGGGAACAACATTGAGATCTGCTGTTCCTAGTGATCAGGAACAGTGATCTCTGTGTTGTCCCAGTGAGCTCAGCCCCCTCACAGTTAGTAAACACACCCAGGGAACACAGTTAACCCTTTGATCAGCGGCGGCTGGTGTGGGAGGGGCGTTGGGGTGCCGCCTCCCCGCCGGCAAAAGATGAAAAAAAAAAAGTCAACCCCGCCCACCTACAGGTGGCGCCGGTACATTGACTTTCTTTTTTTTTTTTCCTTTTCGGCTCCTTGGCTGTCACATGACAGCCAAGTAAGTGAGTTTTTTTTTTCTTTCAGTTACATGGCCGCGGTGGACATCCACCCGCCCCAACTGAAAAAAAAAAAGTAGAAAACGGCCGCCCCTCCGCCGTGGGGTTGCGGGGAGGGTGTGGTCGGCGGCGACTAGTTTCCCAATTGACACAAGGGACCCACACAAATGATTGACACTCCCCCGACTCGAGTGACCCTGTTGTGTCTCTAGTGACAAGGACTAGTGATCCTTGTCGTCTAGAGTTACAACAAGGGACAGTC
>BLSH010319473.1:201904-233462 GCA_018402905.1 Glandirana rugosa | reverse complement strand
ACTGTATACTGTGTCCTGTGATGCTGAGCTGTATACTGTGTCCTGTGATGCTGAGCTGTATACTGTGCCCTGTGATGCTGAGCTGTATACTGTGTCCTGTGATGCTGAGCTGTATACTGTGTCCTGTGATGCTGAGCTGTGTACCCCTGACACAATATGTGGAATACAGGGGACGGAGTGGGTGGATTCTATAAGGGGCGGGGCTTATTAAAAGTAGGATGGGTCACAGGGAAGGGCGGGGCCTGGCGCCCCCCCATCCAAAAACTTCACCAGCCGCCACTGCCTTTGATCGTCCCCTAGTGTTAACCTTTTCCCTGCCAGTGTCATTTATACATTGATAACTGCATTTTTTAGCACTGATCAATGTAATCATGTCACTGGTCACCAAAAAGTGTCACTTGGGGTCACATTTGTCTGCCGCAATGTCGCTGTCCCACTAAAAATCGCAGATCTCCGCCATTACCAGTAAAAATATAAAAAAAAAAGTCCATAAATCTGTTACCTATTTGGTAGACACGATAACTTTTGCGTAAACCAAACAATATACGCTTATTGCGATTATTTGTTACCAAAAATATGTAGAAGAATATATATCGGCCTCAACTGATGAATAAATGTGTTTTTTATATTTTTTTGGTAAGTATTATAGGAAAAAGTAAAAAATACTGCTTTTTTTCCCCAAAATTGTCAGTGTTTTTTTGTTTATAGCGCAAAAAATAAAAACCGCAGAAGTGATCAAATACCGCCAAAAGAAAGCTCTATTTGTGGGGAAAAAAAGACATAAATTTTGTTTGGGTACAACGTCGCACGACCGCGCAATTGTCAGTTAAAATGACGCAGTGCCGAATCGCAAAAAATGGCCTGGTCATTAAGGGGGGTAAATCTTTCCGGGGCTGAAGTGGTTAAGCGCATTTTATGCAAGTATAGAAAACACCCCTTGATATTTCTAGGGATGTGGTGTCCTAATACCTTATGATATATGGATCTAAAATTTTAAATAATAGTAACAGCCCCTTCCCCCACGCTATCTACTCTATACTACCCCTCCCCACATAATAGAGATGAGAGAGCAAGGTGTTATATATTCCAAATTAGGAGAGCAGCCAAGGGTAGCAATGCTGCCCCTCCATATGTACAGTACAATGAATGAGCTTTGTCACCCTAGAATAGGAAGTGCGCCATGACAAGAATATCAGGTAACACAAAAGGTTTTAAAAAAAGCCTACCTAGGAAAACTAATGCAGCCATTGCATTCTGTGCATGAACGTGAAAAACTTGTGTGTAGCTCCCTCCGAGATCCCCCTCATACTTACCTGAGCCCCATCTCAATCCAGCGATGTGCACAAGAGCAGCTGCTCTCTTGGCTCTCTCCTTCTCCATTGGCTCAGACACAGCAGTGGGAGCCATTGGCTCCCCCCCCTGCTGTCAATCACAGCCAGTGAGGAGGGAATGGTGGCGGGGCTGAGCCGAGTTCTGTGTATCAATGGACATACAGAGTGGGGCTTGGAAGCGAGCATTGCTATGGGGTCGGAGGGAGGAGCCCAGAACTTGGGCGGGGGACCCCAGAAGAGGAGGGTCGGGGCAAAAGCAGGACAGAAAATGAGGGAAAATCTCTCCAATGGATCCCCTGATAGCGGACATTCCAACAAGAATCCAAATCCTTCCTCACTCTAACCAAAACTTGATCTTCTATTGGCTTAAAATACACTTTAGCAGGCAATGTATGCTGAATTTATTTTAAAGCCGTATTAAACCAAAAGGCAAACATTTCTTATATGGCAGCTTACCAATTCTTAGATTTGATGGCTGCATTAGTTTTCTCTTTTAAGCTTTCTATCTTCTCTTTTCAACTAGTAAATTGGGCAGTAAAGTCTGTTTTTTTTTTTCAAAAGAACAAGCTGCCCTACAGATGTATCAGTTACAGTGATGGGACAAACCATTTACCACTGATTGGGGTGCTTAACCACTTCCGTAATTTTCCGTTGCATACTGTTGTTATGGTAGCAGATAGCTGCCATAACCCCGGTATTTTTAAAAACGGCGGAGGTCACCTTTAAAAGTGGTCTCTGCGGCGGATTCGCTGCGAGATCACTTTTATCGGGGGCGGGAGAGGTACCTTCCCTCCCACCACTTTTCTGTCACCTCCGCTGCTTACCGGACCCGCCGGTTGCAGCAGAGACGATCGCATCCTGCTCCGTCCATGCCTGTAAGCCGAGCGAGCGGAAGATGAAGCAATGTTTACATTCCTTGTAATAGGAATAAAAGTGACCCATTTTTTTTTTAAACAGACGTGTAAAAATAATACATAATAAAATAAAATAAATAAGAAATTTTTTAAAAAAAATTTCAAGTGCCCCATCCCGCCCTGTCGAGCTTGTGTGCAGAAGCGAATGCATACGGAAGTCGCGCCTGCATAAGAAAGCGGTGCTCAAACCACACATGTGTGGTATCGCCGTGATCGTTAGAGCAATAGCAATAATTCTAGCACCAGACCTCCTCTGTAACTCAAAACTGGTAACCTGTAGGGGCGTGCATCGCGGCAATCGGTGGTGCCATGGGTCAGTCTGACCCACCACATTACTGACCGAGCTAAAAGGCTTCGATCCGAAGCCTTTTACCATGTGATCAGCCGTGACCAATCACGGCTGATCACAGTGTAAATAGGAAGAGCCGTTTATCGGCTTTTTCTCTGCTCAGGTCTGCAGACCTGAGCAGCGGAGAGCCGATCGGCTGCTCTCCTGACGGGGGGGGGGGGGGGCTGCACTGAACATTTATCAGCACAGCCACCCTCAGGATCACCCCACTGGACCACCAGGGAACCCCCCCCGGACATCACAAAGAGGCCGCCCAGGACCACCAGGGAAGGACCACAGAGGCCGCCCAGGACCACCAAGGAGCCCCCACTAGTACGCCAGGTAAGGGCAATATTGTGCACTGTAGGGATGGCACTGTGCCCATGTATGATGCCTGCCAGTGCCATCCCTAACAGTGCTTGTTGCACCAGTGCCCACCACTGCCACCTATAAGTGCCCACCTGTGCCACCTATCAGTGCCCACCCGTGCCACCTATCAGTGCCCACCTGTGCCACCTATCAGTGCCCACCTGTGCCACCTAAAAGTGCCACCTATCAGTGCCCATCAGTGCCACTTATCAGTGCCGCCTATGAGTGTCCATCAGTGCCGCATATCAGTGCCACGTATCAGTGCCCGTCAGTGTTGCTTGTCAGTGACGCCCATCAGTGCTGCATATGTGCCCCATCATCAGTGCAACCTTATCAGTGCCACCTCATCAGTGCCAATCTGTACTGCCTCATCAGTGCCCATCAGTGTAGCCTCATCAGTGCCCATCAATGTAGCCACATCAGCGCCCGTCAGTGAAGGAGAAAATGTACTTTATACAAACTTTTGTGACAGAAACAAAGAAAAATGTTTGGTTTTTTTTCCAAATTTTTGGTCTTTTTTTTTTTTCATAGCGCAAAAAATAAAAACCGCAGAGGTGATCAAATACCACCAAAAGAAAGCTCTATTTGTGGGAACAAAATGATAAAAACTTTGTTTGGGTACAACGTGGCACGACCACACAATTCTCATTCAAATCACAACAGCACTGAAAGCTGAAAATTGGTGTGGGCGGGAAGTGTTCTAAGTGCCCCGTATTGAAGTGGTTAAAAAGTGAATTTTTTAAAAAAAAAAAAAAATCGTGCTTGTAAGATAGCTATGCAAATACGGTGTGACATAATGTATTGCAACAACCACCATTTTATTCTCTAGGGTGTTAGAAAAATATATATATATAATGTTTGGGGGCTTTAAGTCATTTTCTAGCAAAAAAAAAATATTTTAACTTGTAAACACCGAATCTCAAAAAGAGGATCGGTCCTTAAGTGGTTAATGATCAAATTTTATTTATTTATTTAAAACCTTATCCCAAAAAAAAAACAAAAACAAAAAAAAGAACTGTTTGCTGTAACTTCTTATAAAGTTTTAGCTTGAAGTTGGACTTCAATTCGTTAGTGTATCTAAATCTGCTAGTACATCTAACACTACTCTCCTCCCAGACTGAGAATGCTGCTGTCCAAAGGTGCCCCCTGTGCTTCCTCATTCAGAGTGGGGGGCGCTCTAATACAAGAGGTGTGTTACTGGCCAGATCACCTGGTGGAAACAGGGGGGGAGGGCTATAATTATGGGTAAGCTGCAATATATTATATTTTTGGTTTTGGGTGTAATACCACTTTAATAGAACGACTTGGGCAAACAATAGAACATAATGGAATTAGACCTTCCAACCTTCCTTTTTTGATCAGTTGAGCCCCAGGCATGTACTTTCTTATCTAATGTGCAGGTGTAAAATAACTTCAGCGATTAGGGTGTCTTTTTGTTTTGTATGTGACGTCCTAACTAGGGATGGGCTGAACACCCCCCGGTTCGGTTCGCACCAGAACTTGCAAACAGGCAAAAAAAACTTGTGCGTGCGAACACGCGATCATCGTTAAAATCAATGGGACTCGAACATGAAAAATAAAAATGTGCTTTTAAAAAAAAATGCGTAGGGTTCCCCCCCCAAAGTCTGTAACAGACCCTTCAGGCCTGGTATGCATTTTAAGGAGAACCCCGTGTGAAATAAAAAAAAATTGTGTAGGGGTCACCTCCAAAGTCCATACCAGGCCCATCAGGTCTGGTATGGATTTTAAGGGGAACCCCGTGCCAATTTTTTTTAAAAATGGCGTAGGGGTCCCCCCCAAACCAGACCCTTATCTGAGCATGCAGACCTGGCATGGCAGGAGGGCGTGGGGATGAGTGAGTGCCCCCCCCCCTCTACATCATACCAGGCTACATGCCCTCAACATGGGGTGGATGCTTTGAGGTCACCCCCAAAGCAACCTTGTCACCTTGATGGGGAGAAGGGCCTCATTCTGATAAGCCCCTGGCAAGGGTTGTGGGGGTCTGCGGGCAGGGGCTTATCAGAATCTGGAATCCCCTTTAAGGGGGGGGGGCAGATCCCGACCCCCCCCCCCATGTGAATAGTTATGGGGTACATTGACCCATTCACCAAAAAAAGGAGTGTAGTGGTACAAAAAACAAGAGGCAGTTTTTGACAAGTTCTTTATTGTGTAAAATAGCTCTTTTCTTCTTTCTTTTTTCTTCCTCCATCTTCTCCTGCCCCGGTCCTTCTTCTGGTCTTCTGCTTCTTCTTTCGGTCTTCTTCCTACCTCTCTTCATCTTCAATCTTCTTCTTCCTTCTTCTTTCACCGCCCCCGGGCCTGCTGCTGCAGCCGCGCCGTCCAGAGGCATCTCCCAGAATGGGCGGTCTTCAGTTTGACATTTCTTTTATAACAAGGGGCAGGGCCACCTAGTGATGTAAATGGGTGACCCGCCCCCTTCTGACATCATTTCGAAGAGGAGGTCAGGTCACTGCAGGCAGAGTTCAGAGAGTGGTCAAGACAAGTCGGGTCAGCAACTGGAATCAGGTTACAGAATCACAGGAACACAGGATACACAAGAGGATGAAGACAAAGCAGCACTGATCCTGAGCACTGGCCCAGTTTAAATAACCCGTTTAGCGCCAACATCTGTCCCAAGTGCACGTGAGTGCCAGCGCACAGGCCTATGTGAGCCTGCAGAGGTGCGCACGTATGCTCATGCGCATTAACAAGTGCCCAATTTCTGCTAGCACGATAGGGAACATGTATTAGCCTGTGCACAGAAGTTCGTCTAGAGGAGCCATCTCGTCTATTGGTATGCCGTTCCTTACAGTATGCTCCCTAGACTTGTTTACTGCACCCCCAGGATCAGACAGACTAGATCCAGCTCTGGTGTACAACAACCTTTCCCAACATTTTTATCAATGGGGAACCCTCAGAATAGTTTTTAGTTCTCAGGGAACCCATGATACCAATGATTAGATCTACAGCTCATGATACATTGGCCACAGAACATTGGTGGTCAATGAAGACTCATTTATGGGTGCCCTATAACAACCAATAACTACCCATTATGGTGATGGTCAGTGTAAGGCCCTGTATTTCAATGACAGTGGAAAGAAGCCTCCTCTTATAGACAGCTAACACAATCATTGATGTCATTCGTAACCAACCTAAGAAAAAAGAACCTCCATTGGTCTCATGCCGCTGCTTCTGCAGAGTGGCATTGGTGCCATAATTATGCAGATACCATCAGGCAAAAGGTCAATTCTGGAGGAACCCACACAGCAATCTCTGAAGAATCTGAAGAGAGAATGTGTAGATATTACTCCACGATTGTGCAATTCACCCGCATGCAATGTGAGCCTTCACCAAGTCAGGATAGGGTACTCTTACCAGAAATGGTAGAATATATGCGCATAGGGATGTAGTCATCAAAGGTACATCTAAACATCAGGCAGACTTCAATAGGATGGTGATGACCAAATTTATATTGGCACCTCCACACAGGAACCCGATTCACTATAGTGGTCACTTCCCAGGACCATATAGAGCGTATAGACCAGAGAGTTCCAAAAACCAGAAAATGGATCCAACAGTTGGCCACAGCAAACCTCAGTGAGAACAGAAGGCACTACAGTGTAATTCTGTTACCATATAAAAATGTATTAAAAAAGAATCACATGATTAAAAAGTTTCACAAGCGATATGGAATTCCAATCAATACAAGAGAAGCGCAATGGTAGACGAGCAGGCTTGCTTCACCCGACGCATTTCATCTGCAAGGACTTCAACAGGGGTATATATATATCATACCCCTGTTGAAGTCCTTGCGGACGAAAATTGTTCAATTTGGTAAAATTGGCGTGCTGGCAGCTTTTCTTAATTAATTTATAGGTAGCGCAATAATTTTTCTTCCTTTTTAACCCTTCCTTACTCTATCGAAAAAATGAAAAAAAGAAAAAAGTTGTGTTTATAGTTTTACTTTAAATATTTGGTTAAAACCATTCTTAACTCTGTGACTAGTTATGTAGCATACTTGCTACCACATATTTGGACTTCTCCCATGCCTCGTCTGGTAATGGGGGAGCTCTTGTACATGGGAGAAGCCTCCATGAAGCAAGTCAGTTTATTCAGTTAAACCAGCCTTTGGTGACCTTTTCAACACAGAGGAACCCTTGAAATAACTTTCTGGTCTCAGTGAACCCCTGATAAAAATTACTATATCCAAACCTCATGATACATTAGTATCATGGTCGGTGGGAGGAATGCTCTGTACGCTTGTGGTCATTGGGAAGAATTACCCCCTTACAAATAGCTAAAAAGATCAATGGTGTCAGTGAGAACTTATCTGAGAAGAAGAAATTGCTCATTGCCCAAGGAGCCCCTAGCCAGCTCTGGAGGAATCCTAGGGTTCCATGGAACCCTGGTTGAGTAATCCTGAGTTAAACGGGCATCAACATCACTGTGCATTGACAACAGGAAATCTAGCGCCTCTTAGACACATAGCCAAAAATACAAATTTGACAGGTGTTATAGCCCTCCCCTACTCTACTAATGAAAATCAATTTTATTGTTGGGTTTCTGTTAGACAGATCTCCCTCACTTTCAGTGTCTAGTAAAAGGTCAGGCACTGGAACTCGCCAATGAAGCCCAGGTTAGGCATATAAACATGGCAAGGGTTCTACTCCTTCCCCAGTCTAACCAAATCTAAGTTAGGCATACACAATTTTCAGTTGTGTGGTTAGGTACTACTGTTCATTCAGTGGACAAGTGGTTGTAAATGAAAGTTATGTCAACTGAATGAACAATAGTACCTAGCCACACCCTTAAATAAAAAGACAAAAGATTGTCCTATTTTTGGTTTTGGCAGCCTGGCAGCTCAGTGGTTAACAATTTTGCTTTGCAGAGCTGAGGTCTTGAACTTAAATTCCAGCAAGCATTTACCCTGGGTTCACACCCATGTATTTTTTAACCGCGTTTTGCAGTTTGCAGAAACGCATTACAGTCCATTTAACATGGTTTCCTATGGATGTAGTTCACATCTGTGCGTTTTTTTGGAAAGGGTCTGGGATTTTTTTTCTCACTGCGTTTGCATGCAATGAATTTCAATGTAGCTGCACCAGAAACGCAAGTGTTGTTTTTTTGATGCATTTACATCGCGATTTTACTGCAATTTTTCCACAATTTCCAGAACCTCTGGAACACCCATTGCAGGCCAAGGATCACGGACCCCTGAATGTGTAGCAAAAGTACTTGAGTGCTAGCCGGGCCTTTGATGGACTACAACTCCCAGCCCATCTCTCTTCCAGCTCCCACAGACCTGCTTTTCCTCAGTGACTCTCCTTCCCCTGACTGGCTCCCAAGGCTTCCACAGACTGTCCACTATTCCTCTCCCAGCCTAGTCCAGCACTTTCTCCTCCAGCTCCCAGGGACTGTCAGTCACCAAACTGGTGGATCACTTTAACCAGTTCCCGACCACGCTCCGTGTTTTCACGGCGGCAGTCGGGATGCTGAGCGCGAATCGCCGTAAAAAGACAGCGATGTGCAATCAGCCACTAGGGGGTGCGTGCGCACCCGCCGCACTCCTGAGGAGTGTGCCAGCGGCTCGGGCGGACCCGATGTCCGCTGGTGAGCCGCGATGAGCGGCCACAGGGAAAGAACGGGGAACAGCCGATGTAAACACGGCGGTTCCCCGCTCTGTTAGTGCAGGCATAGGTGATCTACTGATCCCTGTCACTGGGATCAGTTAGATCTCTCATGCCCATATTAGCCCAACCCCCCCCCCCCACAGTTAGAACACGCCCAGGGAACACAGTTGACCCCTAGCTCTCCCCCTGCAGGTTAACCCCTTCACTGCCAATGACATTTATACAGTAATCAGTGGATATTTAAATTTCTGATCGCTGAATAAATGTCATTGGTCCCAAAAAAGTGTCAAAAATGTCTGACATGTCCGCCGAAATATCGCATTACCGCTAAAAATCACAGATGGCCGCCATTACTAGTAAAAAATAAAAAAAAAATAAAAACCCCAGAAATGAATTCTCATCATCCGTAAACGCGGCCACTTTTGCGCAAACCAATCAATAAATGCAGATTGCGATTTTTTTATCGCAAATATGAGGAAGAATATAAATCGGCCAAAAACGGTGAAAAAAAATGTTTTTTTATTTTTTTTTTTTTTGGATTTGAGTTTTAGCAAAAAGTAAGACATTTGGGTTTTTTTGCAAAATGGTCGCTCTTCTTTTGTTTATAGCGGCGATCAGAAATGACGCAGAGGCGATCAAATACCACCAAAAGAAAGCTCTATTTGTGGGAAAAAAAGGACGCAAATTTTGTTTGGGTGCAACGTCGCATGACCGCGCAATTGTCTTTTAAAGCGACGCAGTGCCGAATCGCAAAAAGTGCTCTGGTCCTAAAGCTGGAAAACCTTCCGCTTGGTAAGTGGTTAAAGTCTCTCACTGTGTAGCACCTCCGCTGCTCTTCTGTTCCCCTGTGCGACTCCAGGAATTACCACCACTCCTGGCTGCACCCGAACCTCCAGGCCCTAAGGTCACCCTCCCCAGACTGGGGCGACCTCCCGAGTAGGGGCCTCCACAGTGCCTCTGCTACATTTCCAGACTTCCACCCAACACTCTCTCCTCCCAGTTTGGGCTGACTCAGAGTATTTAAGGAGGCCTGCCCCCTGTCAATACTGCTCAGGGCTCCCCAGAACATTCCAGGTGGCTCCACCTATATCCCAGCTCTCTGACCAGAAACCCTCCTCCGGGTTTCTAGAAAGAAGTGGGAGGTTCTGGTGACCTCATCTGTGAAGTCCACTCAGTCCTTTCTGAGCTGCTCCTCATGGCCCAGATCAAAACATTCAGGCCAGCACCTATATTCGGACCTGAATAAATTTTACCTCACCTAGCAAAACCCTGCTAGAAAATGCACCTACACTATGGGGGCGCTACAAATACTTATTGGGATGTTTTTTTTCCTTACCAAAGACATGTAGCAGAATACATTTTGCCACAAATTTATATTTTATAGCAGAAAGTAAAACACATTGTTTTTTTGTTTTGTTTTTTGTTTTTCAAAATGTAGTCTTTTTTCTTTTATATAATAAAAAATAAAAAAAGTGGTGATCAAATACCACAAAAAAGAAAGCTCTGTTTGTGTGAAAAAATCAAATAATTTGGGTATAGCGTTGCATGACTGCACAATTGCCAGTTAACCGCTTGACGACTAGCCGCCTATCCTGCGCGAATTCCCGTAGCTGTATGTTGGCTCACGCAGGCGCAGTTGTGGGCAGTGTAAACATAGCGGTTCCCCGTTCTGACAGGGCACATGACATTCATCTACTAATCCCTTTCATCTGGATCAGTTAGATCTGTCATGCCCCGGCCAGCCCAGCTCCCATACAGTTAGAACACAGTGAGGGAACACATTTAACATTGATCGCCCCCTACAGTTTAACCCCTTCCCTGCCAGTGCAGTGGCGTCACTAGGGTTGGTGTCACCTGGCGCGTTAAAACATGGTGTCAAACCCCTAATAATGACCAATTATCCAATAAAACAATGCATAGAGTACAGGGATCAGAAGCAAGTAACAAACAAAACAATATATGGAGTGCATCAGTCAGGATGAGTGCCACGTTCAGATCAGAGACCTCCCTTACACCAAAGTCCCCAGCATACATCAGAGTTCCCCCTTACATCAGTGTCCCCAGAGTGCCAACATCTTACATCAGAGTCTGATGAGTACCCCCTTACATCAGAGTCCAGAAAATAAATGCCCCTTACTGTACTTTAGAGTTCCACCTTACAGAAGGGTGCCACATTTTATCAGAATCCAGAGGAGTGCCCCCTTTATAACAGAATCCAGCTGGTGTGGCCCCTTACATCAGAACCAGGCAGAGTGGCCCCTTACATCAGAGCCAGGCAGAGTGGCCCCTTACATCAGAGCCAGGCAGAGTGGCCTCTTACATCAGAGAACCAGGCAGAGTGGCCCCTTACTTACATCAGAGAGCCAGGCAGAGTGGCCCCTTACTTACATCAGGGAGCCAGGCAGAGTGGCCCCTGGTGTAAAGGGGAACTCTGATGTAAGGTGGTCTCTGGCTACCAGACCCCCCCCCCCCCTTACATCAGAATCTGAAGAGTTCCCCCTTACATTAGGGCAGAGGAAACACAGCAAATGGGCTCAGCCAACAGACATCAGGGAGGGTCAGTGTGATCTGGATGCATACAGAGAAATCACCTGAAATCTGTTCTCCCCTTTGATCAGTGCCCCCCCCCCCCTGCACCCAGACATGGTCACTTGGGGGAATAATTGACCAGCCAGGATTAGCATTATTTCACCACTCAGGGGCTGCCTACATGGTCACCAGGCTTTGTGCGGAAGCACAAAGAGAGCAAGCCAGGAACACAGTACACTGCTGCCAGAGAAGACATTGCAGTGTATATAATGAGTGCCATCCTCACACTCACCAGTAAGGATGGGCTCGGGCGTGTTCGCAAGTGCACGAGCCCGCCAGGAAGTGAACCCAGCACTGCTCTAATCACAGGCAGGGAAACATTTCCCCTATGTGCAGCTGCAGTGATCGAGAATGTCACCACGTCTGTGATTAGCGCAGCGCCGGGTTCACTCCCTGGCGGGCTCGCGCACGTGCACTTGCGAACACGCCCAAGCCCATCCTTACTCACCAGCTCTCTCTTTCACTCGCTTGCTCCTGGACTCTCTCCACACAGCTGCTGCTCACCTCCCATTGGCTGTCCAGGCTTCCTAACTCTCTCTGGGCTGGAAAGGCAGAGGGCGGGGCGCTCAGTGATCGGGGAACCTGGAGGGTTAGGAGAGGAGAACGAAGTAACCGCCTGGGACACATAGGAAGTCCCGTGTCCACAAAGATGGGGATGCTATGCTGGCAATATTTTTTTTTTTTTTATCTTTTTTTAACCATGCTTTTTTATTGAAATATCAAGAGATCTTTAACAGCTGTAACAATCGGTTTACAGTTTTATAGCAATAAGTAGAGTTACATAGTAATGCATTCGAACATTGCTGTAAAGGGGAGGGGGGGGGAGGAGGAGGGGGGGGGGAGGGTATGGGAGGGGAACAGGATAGGAAGGGGACAGAGATAGACAGGTCACCACCCAGTGGGAAGGGCATGAAGTTAGCTCTCGTTTAGGATTCCTCCCCGTTGGACACAGTTGGCTAGCATCCCTTTCCTGGCCACTGGGATCCCACTCTCACTGGGACTAGCCTCTGCCACCCCTAATGGGCACAAACTGTGGCAGAGTTGCTGGGGATGTTAGTGGGCCTCGTGCTAATATTGGAGTGATCGAGGAGGGTTGGACTGCTGATCTTGGGTGGTAACCTGTCCCGTCTCTCAAGTATTAAACAACCAAAACAATCAGATTTGAGAAAGTAACAGGTTGCACTTGTGATTTCTTCATTTTAGTACCATTTGTAACTTGTTATGGAGATACATGCACATTTACCATCGGTGAATATCTTGTTTCACATTACTTTTCATTGCTTATTTGTACTTTATTTGACAGTAGACGTGAGGGTTCTACAAGCGGGGGTGGTGACTTTTAGTCTGTAATGTTGGATTTACTAGAGGATAACCAGATATGCCATTTGGCGTTGAAGGAAAGGGCGTTGTTATCTTTAAAAGCTAGTAATTGTTCCATTTTGCATTGTGAATTCACTCTATTTATGATTTCCTCTATTGTAGGTATTGTAGGGGTGCGCCATTTGCTAGTTAATGCGATTCTGGTTGCAAAGAGTGTGTGGAGTATCACTGTTCTTATGGCTGGGGGGAAGGTGTCTATCCCAATGGACAGGAGTGCCAATTCAGGCGTAATTCTGATCGTGATACCGGCTACTTCTGTAAGGAGACTCTCAATGCTTCCCCATAACTTATGGAGAATTGGACACTCCCATAGTAAGTGTTGCAATGAGCCTTTGTTTTTGCATCCCCTCCAGCATAGTGGAGAGATGTTAGGGTCCATAAGGTGCAGTCGGGAAGGTGTGAGGTAGTATCTGTGTAAATTTTTTTGGGAGTTATCCCAGTGGTTTACACATGCTGATGCTTTTGCATTATGTCTGAGTGCCGCTGCCCATTGGGCCGCTGAATATTCAGATTTCAATTCTTGTTCCCATCTGCATATTGCCGGTATTTTCTTGTGTGGGGGATGATAGTTGCAAAATTTGTAAAATAAGGAAATACCCTTTTTTGTCGTGGGTGAGCTACTATTAAGGAATTGCCACAGTATGGTCGGGATGTGAGTGGGGGTTTTTGGATTAGTCTTGTGAAAGGATTTAATCTGGTTGATTTTGTGGTGGTCAAGGGGGGACTGGACAGGGAGTGCCTCCGTGTCAAAGTTGATCCCCTTTTTGGCCCAATTACGGGTGGAGAAGTTAGGTATTAGGTGCTCATACGTAGCCAGGGGGGCGTTTATTGGGGTGAGGCACTCTTCTTGAAAGCTGGCAATATTTTTGATGTTGCTGTAGCAGCCACCTGGTGTCGCACCTGCTTTGGAAATATGTACAACCAGTCCCTCTGCAGAGCAGCCGGAGAGAGAAAGCCGGCAGCACTGCAGAGGGATACACTGCCTTATCTGTTGCCTTGGTGTCACCCCTCTGGCGGGTGACACCCAGGTACGGGCCACACCCCCCTCACCCAAATAGTGACGCCACTGTGCCAGTGACATTTATACAGTAATCGGTGGCTAATTTTAGCTCTGATCGCTGTATAAATGTCATTGGTCCCAAAAAAGTGTCAAAAATGTCTGACATGTCCGCCGCAATATCACAGTCCCAATAAAAATCTCAGATCACCGCCATTACTAGTAAAAAAAATAAAATAAAAATGCCATAAATCTATTCCCATAGTTTGTAGACGCAATAACTTTTGCGAAACCCAATCAATATACACCTATTGTGATTTTTTTTTACCATATAAGCCTAAACTTATGAATAAATTTGTTGTTTTACTTTTTTTTGGGGGGGGGGGGGATATTTATTATAGCAAAAAGTAAAAAATATTGTTTTTTTTTTTAAAATTGTCGCTCTTTTTTTGTTTATAGCGCAAAAAATAAAAAAACGCAGAGGTGCTCAAATACCACCAAAAGAAAGTCCTATTTGTGGGGAAAAAAATTACATCAATTTTGTTTGGGTACAACGTCACACGGCCGCGCAATTGTCAGTTAAAGTGACGCAGTGCCGAATCGCAAAAAGTCCTCTGGTCAGGAAGGGGGGTAAATCCTTCCGGGGCTGAAGTGGTTAAAGTAGCGCAGTGCTGAATAGCAAAATATGCCCTGGTCGTGAAGAGGGTAAAATCTTCCGGAGGTCAAGTGGTTAATCTACATGGACTTGTATTATACAATTACCTTATAAGAATCGAATGTCTCTCAGTGATTATTTCTCAGAGGAATTGTTGAAGGTCCACACATCCTCAATTCAGTCACTTCAACCTTCACCATCATCTACTGCTCATGGAATTGAAGCGAGACACTCAATGTCAGTCATTTTGGAACTTTTTGGATGTTCATTATTATATTATATTAAACACGAATTATATAGCGCCAACAGTTTGCACAGCACTTTAGAATGTAGAGGGGGGCAGCACAATTAAAAAGCAATTCAATACAGAAGGGACAGGAGGGCCCTGCTCATGGAGCGAACATTCTAAAGGGAGGGGGGAAGTGGTACAAAAGGTAATAGCTGCAGTGGATGGGTTGATGGAGGTGGCTCAAGTCATAGGTGTGTGCATGCCTATTGCATTAGGGTGTGCACCCCAAAGCTGTGTGTATTTATATATAGCAGCATGGCAATGGACAGTGTCACTAGAGCAGTGGACGATGTCACTAGAGCCAGGGCCAGATTAACATAGGGGCTATTGGAACTGCAGCTCCAGGCCCCATCCTTAAGATAGGCCCAGCCCAATGGAGTGAGTGAGTCACTAATACTGCCTAGCCCTGCTCTGTATACAGTGTACACATGATTGATATGTAAATTGCGACAGCATATTTCATTTGTTTTAACAAAAATTATTTGCATTTTCATTTAATTTATTTCCATAAAAAGGCCTCACCAAAATCCGCAGCACCAGGCCCATGATTCTCTTAATCCGGCCCTGACTAGAGCAGTGGACAATGTCAGTAGGGCAGTAAACGGTGCCAGTAGGGCAGTGGACGGTGTCTGTAGGGCAGAGGACGGTGCTAGTAGAGCAGTGGACGATGTCAGTAGGGCAGTGGACGATGTCAGTAGGGCAGTGGACAGTGCCAGTAGGGCAGTGGATGGTGTCAGTAGGGCAGTGGACGGTGTCAGTAGGGCAGTGGACGGTGTCAGTAGGGCAGTGGACGGTGCCAGTAGAGCAGTGGACGATGTCAGTAGGGCAGTGGACAGTGACAGTAGAGCAGTGGACAATGTCAGTAGGGCAGTGGACGGTGCCAGTAGGGCAGTGGATGGTGTCAGTAGGGCAGTGGACGGTGTTAGTAGGGCAGATGACGGATTCAGTAGGGCAGTGGACAATGTCAATAGGGCAATGGATGGTGTCAATGGGGCACTGGATGGTGTCAGTAGGGCACAGATTGGTGTCAGTAGTTTATTTTTATTATTTTATTATTATTACCATTCTAATTTTTTAGCCAATCATTTATTTATTTATTTGTAATTTGTTTAGGGGGCTTTGGTGAAATATCAGGGATCTAAACAGACCCCTGGTGTCTCCCTTTTGAATCAGAGAAAGAGACTGAGGACGGAGATGCCCCAGTTCCTTTCTCTGCAGCCAAGCAGCAGGAGGAATATGTGAAGCACTGGGTGATTAGGATGTGCCCAGGCACATCTGGCACACCCTGTGCGCACGCCTATGGCTCAGGTACAGTTCTTAGGTGGGTGAGGGATAGGCTTCCCTGAATAGTTTTCAGGGATCTCCTGAAGGTGGGCAGATTGGGGGCTGATCGGACATACCGGGGCAGGGAGTTCCAGAGGATCGGAGAGGCTCTAGTGAAATCCTGGAAGCGTGCATGGGAAGAGGTAACCACAGGGCTAGAAAGTAGGAGGTCCTGGGAGGAGCGGAGGGGGCGATATCTACAGATGAGGTTAGAGATGTAGCTGGGGGCAATGTAGTGGATGGCCTTGTATATTCATTGACCTGAATGATCAATTACAAAATTAATTTCTACCTTTAACCACTTAACACGAATCACCGTATATATACAGCGGCTCTTTTAAGTGGAGGTATCGGGGTATAGTCTGCAGCTACAGGCTTTATCCCGGTACCGTTTTTTTAGATCAGGCGGTCGGCTATCTGGTGATAATGGCCGATCCGGCTCGGCCCCTCCCGCCGCCTTTCGGCGCCCTTCTCCGGCCTCCCGCCCCCCCGGGAAACTGGAGCTCCGATCCGGCACGTCCGCCGGCTAGAAGGAGACCTAAAGGAAGCCGGAATCAACTTCGATCGGGTCTCCTTCGTCAAATTCCGGAAGCGATGTCACAACGTCACTTCTGGTTTACTCTGCGGAAAACGGCGCCGGTTTTAAAAAAATGACAGTATTCATAATCACCGTTTTTGGCGATCTGAATACTGTGAAGTGCAAAGGAGGGATGGGGGGTCTTTTAGACCCCCCCCATCCCTCCATAAAGAGTACCTGTCACCACATATTACTATCACAAGGGGTGTTTACATTCCATGTGATAGCAATAAAAGTGATCAGATTTTTTTTTTTTAACCACTTCAGCCCCGGAAGGATTTCCTGCTTTAGGACCGGAGCCCTTTTTGCGATTTGGCACTGCGTCGCTTTAACTGACAATTGCGCGGTCGTGCGACGTTGTACCCAAACGAAATTTGCGTCCTTTTTTCCCCACAAACAGAACTTTCTTTTGGTGATATTTGATCCCCTCTGCGTCATTTCTGATCGCCGCTATAAACAAAAGAAGAGCGACAATTTTGCAAAAAAACCCAAATTTCTTACTTTTTGCTAGAATACAAATCCAAAAAAAAAATATAAAAAAACATTTTTTTCACAGTTTTTGGCCGATTTATATTCTTCCTCATATTTGCGATAAAAAAAATCGCAATCGGCGTTTATTGATTGGTTTGCGCAAAAGTGGTCGCGTTTACAGATGATGAGAATTCATTTTTGGGGTTTTTTTTTTTTTTTACTAGTAATGGCGGCGATCTGCGATTTTTTGCGGTACTGCGATATTTCAGCGGACATGTCGGACTATTTTGGGACCATTGGCATTTATACAGCGATCAGTGCTATAAAAATGCACTGATTACTGTGTAAATGCCATTGGCAGTGAAGAGGTTAACCTGCAGGGGGCTCTCTAAGGGTTAACTGTGTTCCCTGGGCGTGTTCTAACTGTATGGGGGCTGCCCTAGCTGGGGAAGGGAAGTGGTCACAGCCTTCACGTACAGGAAGGCTGTGATCACAGCCCTTCCCCCTCACACAGAGCGGAGGTCCCTGTTTACTTACACAGACCTCCGCTCCTTCGCTCTGGGGGGGCCATCGCGGGTAGCCGGCGGCAATCGAAGCCACCGCACCCGCTCCCTGGCCCTCATATGACGGCGATTTGCGCTCACGAGCCACCTTGCCGCCGTCAAATGCCGATCGGCGGTCGGCAAGGGGTTAAAGGAACAGTGGTAAAATAAAAAAAATGTAAAGTGCCACCATCCCCGGGAGCACGCACAGCAAAGAAAATGCATACTTAAGTCACGCCCGCATATGAAAACGGTGTTCAAACCACACATGTGGGGTATCGTCGCGATCGCCAGAGTGAGAGCAATAATTCTAGCAAAAGACCTGCTCTGTACCTCTAACCTGATAACTGTTAAAAATGTTAAAATCGTCGCCTATGGAGATTTTTAAGTTCCGGACTTTGTCGCCATTCCACAAGTGTGCGCAATTTTCAACCGTGTCATGTATGGTATCTGTTTACTCGGCGTAACATCCTCTTTCACAATATACAAAAAAAATTGGGCTAACTTTACTGTTGTCTTATTTGTTAACTCAAAAAAGATCGCTGAGCAAATACCGTGTGACAAAAAGTATTGCAACGACCGCCATTTTATTCTCTAGGGTGTTTGATTAAAAAAAAAATAATAATAATGTTTGAGGGTTCTAAGTAATTTTCTAGCAAAAAAAAAACTGTTTTTAACTTGTAACCAACAAATGTAAAAAAGGGCTCCGGTGGGTAAGTGGTTAAGACTAGATAAGCGATCGTTCTAATACATCTGTGAGTGCTTTCAAAGCAGAACTTCACATTTTATCCACATTTTACTGGTATTTTCTGTAAAAAAAAAAAAAAAAATTACCTGAAATTCTTTTTTTAGGAATAGATACACTTTAATCTTTTTTTTTTTTTTTTTTTTTAATTACATTGAATTATATACTTTATCAAAAAAAAAAAGTTAATCACCAAAAACTATCCATTACAGCATGTGCTCATATATACGATCGTTGTAGGGACATTGGAATGTAAGCTCTTTTGGGATCACCGAGTGAATGACTGCTCAATGTTTTTGGTTTGTTTGGCTTGCTTTCCTAAGAGGCACCTGAAATTCCAGTTCTATAAACTTTCAGTTGGAGTCCCACCCACTGGCACTGGAGGCAAAGTTGGTATTTAAGATTGGATGGGACGTTTGTTCTTCACATTATTATCTGCAATGACCGATGAACAGGCTGAACAGGGATCCTGTACAAGGTAAGAGGAGAAAGCATCGCTAATGCGATTTTTTTGCTTTAAGTTTTAGTTTGATAAATAATTTTATTAATTTAATTGCCATTAAAAGATGTTCTTTTTTCTTACACGTATATAAACATTCCAGGAGATTCTATCAGAACCTAAAATCTGTGGGGGGGGATTTTGCTTGTACCTGATTTCCTGTCTATTACATGAATAGATTGCTAACTTGATACTTTAGCCATTATTTTTCTTTTTTATCACTCATGGAATTTATCAGATAACAAGATATTGCATCGTACACTGAATCATATTATTTATTTTTATTTCAGGTACTTATATAGCGCTGTCAATTTACGCAGCACTGTACATATACATTGTACATTCACATCAGTCCCTACGCTCAAGGAGCTTACAATCTAATGTCCCTAAAGCCTCGTACACACGGGACAACAATCGTACGTACGATCGCGCAAATCGTATGTTGCATAATGTAACTTGCATACTGACTGCACTACACGATCGTACGACCGCAGAAAGAACGTTCAGGTGCATGTAATTAGCATCCGGCCGTTCCTGACTTCGGAGCATGCGTGTTTTGCACAATACAACTTGTTGTACCAACTTCTCTGTACACACGATACAACGGTCGTATGAGCGCTTGTTGGTACGACCAAGTTTTCTAGTCTGCTCATACAACTCCCTTGTACGACCGTCGTATGTTCGGCTGTTCTAATCGCGCATACGAACGATCGATATCGCATACAACGGTCGTTAGTACGACCTGTTGTATACGATCGTTGCCCCGTGTGTACGAGGCTTAACTCACATTCATACATATACTAGGGTCAATTTAGACAGGATCTAATTTACCTACCAGCATGTCTTTGGAGTGTGGGAGAAAACCGGAGTACCCGGAGGAAACCCACGCAGGCACAGGGAGAACATGCAAACTCCAGGCAGGTAGTGTCGTGGTTAGGATTCGAATCAGCGACCCTTGTGCTGCCAGGCAAAAGTGCTATCCACTACACCAGTGGCTCTCAACCCTGTCTTCAAGTACCCCCAACAGGCCATGTTTTGGGAATTTCTCTTAGATAAAATTGCTGTCCAGAATACCAAGCTATTGACTCTGATTTAAAGCACCTGTGCAAGATAAAGGAAACCCTGCAAACATGGTCTGCTGGGGGTTGAGAACCACTGCACTATACCACTGTGCCGCCCATATGATATTCAGGGCCCGGATTAACATAGGGGCTATTGGAGCTGCAGCTCCAGGCCCCTTCCTTAAGATAGGCCCAGCCCAATGATGCGAGTGAGTAACTAATACCGCCCTGCTCTGTATACAGTGTGCACATGATTGATATGTAAATTGCGGCAGCATATTTAATTTGTTTTAACAAAAAATGGTTTGCATTTTCATTTTATTTATTTCCATAAAAAGGCCCCACCAAAATCCTCAGCACCAGGCCCATGATGCTCTTAATCAAGCCCTAATATTACATCAGAACGGTACAAGAGGTAGTACTTGTATGCGATTGTATATAAAACGTTGAAAGAAGATGAACGAATATACAGAACACAGATGAGATGTATGGAGATACATTAAAACGATCTGTGAGCATTATGGGTGATAGCAAGGATACGTGAAACGGAACAAGTTCCAGGAAGATGAGGGCTCAACCTCAGGGGTTGGGCTTAAGTGAGGGGTGAAGCTTTAGGATGTTTGATCCATGTGTCCCATTTTTCCTGGAAAGCAGGGGTTCTTAGATGAGCTCTTGCGAACATATGTTCCATGAGAACGTGATAGTCCAAGATGGCTATGAGTTCGGTGCAGGATTTGGGGGGAGAATGGATTTCCAGTTTCTTGCTAAGGTTAAGCGGGTAGCTATGAATGCATGTGAGATAACTGTATGTGCTGCTTTAGGCCATATATCCATGTCCAGGCCCAGTAGGACCAACTAAAAAGCAGGTTCAGGTTCAGCAGGCCCAGTAGGACCATCTGCGGGGTAAGGTGGATTCGGATTGGTGCAATGGTACAGTTTGGAGAGCTTAGACCAAAATGGGGTGAGGTTTGGGCCACCAGATATGTAGGGTGGATCCACATTTCCTCCAGGAGAGATTGGATGCTGTGGAATATATGCGGGCAAGTTTCTCTGGTAAGATACCAGTTATGGAATATTTTTTGGACAGTTTACCAATGTGTTATACATCTGGCTATTTTTAGAGACGTGTGTAATTAGTGGTACCATTCTTGAGGGGTATAGTTGCAATGGAGCTTTTGTTCCCAATAGGTCATTGTCGATCCATGTCCAGGCCCAGTAGGACCAACTAAAAAGCAGGTTCAGGTTCAGCAGGCCCAGTAGGACCGCCTGCGGGGTTAGGTGGATTCGGATTGGTGCAATGGAAAAGAGGAGTTTGGAGAGCTTAGACCAAAATGGGGTGAGGTTTGGGCCACCAGATATGTAGGGTGGATCCACATTTCCTCCAGCAGAGATTGGATGCTGTGGAATATATGCGGGCAAGTTTCTCTGGTAAGATACCAGTTATGGAATATTTTTTGGACAGTTTACCAATGTGTTATACATCTGGCTATTTTTAGAGACGTGTGTAATGAGTGGTACCATTCTTGAGGGGTATAGTTGCAGTGGAGCTTTTGTTCCCAATAGGTCATTGTCGATCCATGTCCAGGCCCAGTAGGACCAACTAAAAAGCAGGTTCAGGTTCAGCAGGCCCAGTAGGAACCTCTGCGGGGTGAGGTGGATTCGGATTGGTACAATGGAAAAGAGGAGTTTGGAGAGCTTAGACCAAAATGGGGTGAGGTTTGGGCCACCAGATATGTAGGGTGGATCCACATTTCCTCCAGCAGAGATTGGATGCTGTAGAATGTATGCGGGCAAGTTTCTCTGGGGTAAGATACCAGTTATGGAATATTTTTTGGACAGTTTACCAGTGTGTTATACATCTGGATATTTTTGGAGACGTGTGTAATGAGTGGTACCATTGTTGAGGGGTATAGTTGCAGTGGAGCTTTTGTTCCCAATAGGTCATTGTCGATCCATGTCCAGGCCCAGTAGGACCAACTAAAAAGCAGGTTCAGGTTCAGCAGGCCCAGTAGGAACCTCTGCGGGGTGAGGTGGATTCGGATTGGTACAATGGAAAAGAGGAGTTTGGAGAGCTTAGACCAAAATGGGGTGAGGTTTGGGCCACCAGATATGTAGGGTGGATCCACATTTCCTCCAGCAGAGATTGGATGCTGTAGAATGTATGCGGGCAAGTTTCTCTGGGGTAAGATACCAGTTATGGAATATTTTTTGGACAGTTTACCAGTGTGTTATACATCTGGATATTTTTGGAGACGTGTGTAATGAGTGGTACCATTGTTGAGGGGTATAGTTGCAGTGGAGCTTTTGTTCCCAATAGGTCATTGTCGATCCATGTCCAGGCCCAGTAGGACCAACTAAAAAGCAGGTTCAGGTTCAGCAGGCCCAGTAGGACCCTCTGCGGGGTGAGGTGGATTCAGATTGGTACAATGGAAAAGAGGAGTTTGGAGAGCTTAGACCAAAATGGGGTGAGGTTTGGGCCACCAGATATGTAGGGTGGATCCACATTATCTCCAGCAGAGATTGGATGCCGTGGCATGTTTCTCTGGGGTAAGATACCAGTTATGGAATATTTTTTGGACAGTTTCCCAGTCAGTTATACATCTGGATATTTTTGGAGACGCGTGTAATGAGTGGTACCATTGTTGAGGGGTATAGTTGCAGTCAAGCTTTTTCCGATGACGTCTCTATGACGAAACGCATAAGACGGAGCCAGAGGGCATCCTACGCACTTCTGATTTACATGGTGGAAGGAACGGAACTTGCGGGTCCGAGCGTTTGACTTCTCGTTTGTACAATAGTAAGTTTTCATTACTTCACGCCACGTATTTTGTCAATCTACACTATGGTGTTTTCTTTTTACATGTGATCTTCTAATACAATCTGGATTGAGTTGCACATACCCGAGGAACATTACTGGATATCCCCAGCAGAAGGGTTAGTGAATGGGTTTGTTGGAGGGGAGCACCTAGTCACCATTACATATTGGCTCTACCTCCTCTCCCACCCCCTTCACTTACGGACAGTCCTCTTTTCCTTTTCATTGAACTTTCCATTCAAGCATATAATTTGTGTGTTTTTTTGTTGAATAAGATATACGGAATTCTGTCACTTCACTAATATCACATCACTGTTTGGTGTATCAAACGATACCGGTTTATATGAATTGATTATTTGAGTTATATATGAATTGACACACCCATTTATAGTTTGCATTTATGTGACAGCGCCACACCCACTTTGAATTTCTTTTTTCCTTTCGTAGCATTTTAGTAACTTATCCAATGGGGATGAGCTTGTCCAATGAGCTTTAGATAGTATGGAGCGTATCCTGAGATACTTGAAGAAGGTTTTAGATGTGAGAGGCCATTTGGTTTGTATTCGCTGGAAAGTTAGAAGCGTTGGTCCATCGTATAGGTGTCCAATGTTTTTACCCATTATTTTATCCCTCATACGTGCCTACACTTGACGCAAAATATAGGTTTGAATTTCAGGAATTTCTATCAGGACCTGAGATATATATAGCGGAACCTTGGATTACGAGCATAATCCGTTCCAGGAGAATGCTTGTGATCCAAATCACTTGTATATCAAAACACGTTTCCCCATAGGAAACAATGGAAACTCAGATAATTTGTTCCACAGTGACTGCTCATCAATGCAGTACTGTATGTGGCCAGAGGTCCGGGGGCGCTGGTGTATGCAATACCATATGTGGCCAGAGATGTGGTGGCGCTGGTGAGGCTCGGAGACGCTCGGGAACTATGTACACTTTCGGTGTTTCCAAGTATTTCTGATTGCTTCAATGAGGCTTTCTAGCGCCCCCACACCTCTGGCCACATGCGGTATTGCATGCACAAAGGCTTAATCCTGCTCGTTTTGAGAGACAGCGCTCGCAAACCGAGTCAGGATTTTATTTTTTTAAATATCTTCGTCTATCAAAATGCTCGTTAACCGCGTTACTCGTGAACCAAGGTTCCACTGTACTGTGATTCTAGGTTCACACCAATGCGTTTTTTTTACCGCGTTTTTGCAGTTTGCAGAAACATACTACAGTCCATTTAACAGGGGTGCATTTTGTGGCGTTGTGTACTTTGGAAAGGGTCAGGGACTTTTTTTTCCTCACTGCAGTTTGCATTTTGCATGCAATAGACTTCAATGGAGCTGCACCAGAAACGCAAGTGTTGGTTTATTTATGTGTTTTTTTTTCACCGTGACTTTGCAGCGATTTGCTGTTTTAAAGCTGCCTAGCAACAAACCCCCCCCCCCCCCCCGCCAAGAAAGGAAAAAAGAAAAAAAAAGCAAAACGCAAACTGTGGAAAAATCACGGTACAAAAGTGTGGTAAAAGCGGGTTAAAAAACGTGAAAAAAAAACCGCAGAAAGCGAAGCCGCATAGGTGTGAACGTAGACTAAATGGGAACTGAAATTTAGAGGGGGAAGGCATTTCCAAAGGAAAGGCTATTACACTAAAAGGTTGCTAATTTAAATTTTCGCTATTTTCGCCTTAACCATTTCAAATCCCATACCTGTATATACTTTAAGGACCAGAACATTTTTTTTTTCATAGCACTTTTTAAATTCCCACTATGAACGTTTTTATTTTTTAATAACATTGGCATTACTTAAGATAAAAATGTAATATATTTTTTTTTTCTTTTGGGGGGGGCGGTAGACTTTGTTTTAGCAGTATTGGTTTGCAAAAATGATTTTATTTTCTATGGAATCTATAAATTAAAAGAACATAACATAAAATAATAAAATTATCTGTTTGACCATTCGCATCGTGCTTAGGTTTTAAAAAAAAAAATGTAGTCTGATTCTAAATAAAAGGTTTGTGTTTTACTTTATAATTTTTCCCATTTGAAATAAATGTCAATATAATGATGTTTCTGATTGAAAGGTTATTTGCAAATTAAAAAATGGCATTTTTTTTCTCCAATTTTGCATTTTCTTGTTATGTAACATTGAAGATAACAAGCTAAACAAATGAAAAAAAAAAGTTAATAAGAAAAATGCTTAAAAAATTAATTGACAAGGTTTCTTTAACCACTTTAGGACCAGAGCACTTTTTGTGATTCGGCACTGCATCACTTTAACTGACAATTGCGCGGTCGTGCAACGCTGTACCCAAATGAAATTTGCGTCCTTTTTTCCCTACAAATAGAGATTTCTTTTGGTGGTATTTGATCACCTCTGTGCCATTTCTGATCACCGCTATAAACAAAAAGAGAGTGACAATTTTGCAAAAAAAAAAAATATATATATTTATTTTTGCTAAAATACGAATACAAAAAAATAAAAAAAAAACTAATTTATTCATCGGTTTTGGCCGATTTATATTCTTCCTCATACTTTTGGTAAAAAAAAATCGTAATCAGCGTTTATTGATTGGTTTGCGCAAAAGTTCATTTATGGGGTTTTTACAATTTTTTTTTTTTTGCTAGTAATGGCAGTGATCTGCGATTTTTTTTGGGCGGACATTTCGGATATTTTTGACACATTTTTGGGGCCAATGACATTTATACAGCGATCAGAAATTTAAATGTCCACTGATTACTGTATAACTGTCATTGGCAGTGGGGGTTAACCTGCAGGGGGAGATCTAGGGGTTAACTGTGTTCCCTAGGCGTGTTCTAACTGTGAGGGGGCTGGGCTGCCAGGGGCATAAGAGATCTAACTTTTCCCAGTGGCAGGGATCAGTAGATCTCTGTCATGCCGCCTGACAGCGCAGGTAACTGCTATGTTTACATCAGCGGTTCCCAGTGTTTCTCCTCTCCTAAACAATCCCGGTTCGCCGACAGACATTGGCTTCGCCCGCTAGCCGCGCATGCGCAAGCCACCATTTAAAGACGGCGATTCGCGGGATGCTGCCATTCTGCAGCAGTAAATGTACGCAATACAGTCAGGAACCCGTTAACCACTTCAGTCCCAGAAGGATTTACCCCCTTAATGACCAGGCCGTTTTTTGCGACTCAGCACTGCGCTGCTTTAGCTGACAATTGCGTGGTTGTGTGACGTTGTACCCGAACAAAATTGACATTCTTTTTTCCCCACAAATAGAGCTTTCTTTTGGTGGTATTTGATCACCTCTGTGGTGTTTATTTTTTGCGCTATAAACAAAAAAAGATCGACAATTTAAAAAAAAAAACAATATTTTTTTATTTTTTGCTATAATAAATATCCCAAAAAAAAATATGTAAAAAAGTGAATTTCTTCCTCAGTTTAGGCCGATATATATTCTTCTACATATTTTCGGTAAAAAATATTCCAATAAGTGTATATTGATTGGGTTGCGCAAAAGTTATCGCGTCTACAAAATAGGGGATAGATTTATGACATTTTTATTTTTTTCTAGTAATTATAACCCGCAGTTATAAGGCGGCAGGTTGGCTCTCCTGCATGAATCGCCGCCATGGTACGTCGGCTTGCGCAGGCGCGGACGGGAGTGCGGCAGCATGCCTGCGGGTCGGGCGGACTCAATGTCCACCAATACCCGCGATCGCCTTTTACAGAGGCAGGGGACATGACAGAGATCTACTGTTCCCAGTGATCGGGAACAGTGAGATCTGTCATGCCCCGGTCAGCTCATCCCCTACACAGTTAGAACACCCTGAGGGAACACATTTAACCCCTTGATCACCCCCTGCAGGTTAACCCCTTCCCTGGCAGTGACATTTACATTTATACAGTAATCAGTGGCTATTTTTAGCTCTGATCGCTGTATAAATGCCATTGATCCCAAAAAAGTGTCTAAAGTGTCCGATCTGTCCGCCGCAATGTCACAGTCCTGATAAAAATTGCAGATCGCCACCATTACTAGTAAAAAAAATTAATAAAATAATAAAAATGCCATAAATCTATTCCCATAGTTTGTAGACGCAATAACGTTTGCGCAACCCAACCAATATACGCCTATTGCAATTTTATTTTTCAAAAATATGTAGAAGAATACATATCGGCCTAAACCGATGAATACATTTGTTTTTTTTTATTTGTTTTTTTTTTTTTATTATAGCTAAAAGTTAAAAAAAATTGTTTTTGTTTCAAAATTGTCGCTCTTTGTTTGTTTATAGCGCAAAAAAATAAAAACCGCAGAGGTGATCAAATACCACCAAAAGAAAGCTCTATTTGTGGGAAAAAAGGACGTCAATTTCATTTGGGTACAACGTCGCACCACCGCGCAATTGTCAGTTAAAGTGACGCAGTGCCGAATCGCAAAAAATGGCCATCATGTATCTATATACCATTAAATATTATATCAATCATGTGAATGTCAGCCTTATATGGACTTCGGGTTCCAATATGTATATCATGTAATGTGAGATATCTACTTTATGATCTAATATTTATACTTGAATTGTGTAATAAAATTTATATTTTTTACTTCACTATGTTCTTTACCGTTACTTGTTTGGGTAAAATGCCTCACACAAAGTCCCATGACCGCAGTACTTTGTATGTGCCGTTACCTGTGGAAACTACGGCGGACGATCGCGCTCTTGGATTACAAATATACCCAGCGATCTGTGAAAGCTGGGCATTACCCACTGGATTACAAATATGCCCAGCGTCCTGCCAAAGCTGGGCATCTTGATCATTTTGCACTAACTCCTGCCAACAGTAAAGTATGTTGGGGACTGTTCTTGTTGCTAAGTGGAGAGACTGTGTTGAGGGTGTGCTTTCCAGCAGAACAGTGGCTACTACAATTTACTGTTGCTACCGGCAACCACCAGCAAAGTCAGCAAGTCTGGACAAGTCCTGCTGGCGTCAGCATGCCTGTAAAGTTTTGTCCTTCACACAAGGGGTTACAGCATCGTGACATGCAGCAAGCCTGCTTATCATGACATTTGAGGTCAGCTCGTCTGGTAACGTGGGGGCGACACCACACCCTGAAAGAGTCTCAGCGCTTGAAGCTAGCAGCAGTCACCACGAGGAGAGAGATGACGGAAGGTGGGTGACTTTTGCCATCGCTAACCTGGTTGCCGGATCGGCCTGAGCGGACCCTGGTGGAAACTGGGGGACTCGCTCTGGGTGTCGTCGAAGGGATGAAGCCCAGACTGACGGATACTCACCGCTGAGGTCACTGCTTGGGCCTGCTGTTGCCACTGTGACGAGCCCCTAACCCGGTGGGTATCTACATCTCAGGAGCCACAGTACTACCTGGTGAACTTGCAATCAGCCAGGTCAGGCCAGATCAGGCCTTACGACACCACCCAAAGGTGGGGTAGAGTTGTGGTCTGGTGAATCCCCCGTGAACCCAGAGGACAGAGGGGAAGAAGAGGCTGTAAGGGCATGTGGCCTAGTCGGGGACCTAGAAACCATGAGTACTGTTGAGCGGGAGTCCGGGGTCCCTGAAATGCCGGCTGAGTCCCAACCCATAGTCATCCCAGCTAGGCCGGAGTCAGTAGTTGAGGGGAAGGGACCCCCTGTTGAGCCGAGCAAGGATGTCAGGGACTGGTCCATACACTGGGGGTCACCAAGACTGCTGGCAGAGTTTGGATCTTTGGAGCACCTGGTCGAGTGGTCATCTCCAAGCAAGGGGTCTGATGAGGAGCAGGAGACGGGGAGTTCTCATGCCTTGTACCTCTCCGATGGGGATGAGTCAGAGCCCCCTCAGGATTCAAAGACTGCAGCAGGAATCTCCAGTGCCAGCCACCATACCTTCTATAACAGGCCTTCCACCACCCAGACCAGAGCAGCGACCTACCGTCAGATGGTGCTGAAATCTCCTGACACTCACATTTTACTGGGGAGAGGGAAAGTGAAAAGTCTGCCCAGACTCTCCCGGTATCAGCAGGAGGTGCAGCAACGGGTTGCTCTGGAGTGGGGCCTGGACTGCCCCTATGTCCCACCCCATGCGATGGACATTGTCGAGAGCTCCAGGGAGGAGTGGGAAGATGAAATGACATGGGACAATCTTCACATACCAAAGCCTTTGTGGGGACCTAATAGCAGCTGCTGTGAAAGATTTGAGGAATTAAAGTAGGAGTGGAGCCTTGGGCGTGCTATTCGGAAGGACTGTGTATTGGTTATTAAGCCCGACCAACCCACAACGAGCTTCTCTATTTCCATTTAGGAGGAAGGGGAAGGCCAGAAGAGGTTGCCCGACTCCGTTACTACATCTGAAGGGACTGTTGGAGTTACAGCCAGCGTAGGAATATTTCAGGGACTGTTGGTGAGCAGTGGAATGTCCATTTTCTCCTGACTGCAGGACAAACCAGCCTGCCACCCAGTGGAAGGGACTTTCCCCCGTGGAAGGGCACTTGGGTGAGGTTTGCCCTCTTCAATTCCCTTTAAAACCTGGTGTTTGGGGGGGGGGGGCCCTCCCACCAGGAACTTTAAAGAAGGACTCTATATCATTAATTTTTTTTTCTCTGCTCCTGCTTTGAAATCATAACCCCTCACTGACAGGGTAGGCAGGTGAAGAAAAAGCTTGATTATGTTGCTCTATGGGGAAGGCCTATAACCCCCTCTCAATAGATATGTTTGTAGATAGTTGTAGTTAGTTGTTTCCCCTTCTCTTAGGATTCCTGGGATGGAGCGGCCGCTTATCCCCATCTGTCGAGAGTCAACAAACTACCTACAATGATGCGGGCAGAGTAATTTTCTTTTGAGGAAAGTGCTCTGGTCCAGAAATGTACATTGTGTTTCTGTATGTGGCTGGTTGCAGGGACCTGTAGCTAGGAATTATACCGTACAGTGTGAATAATTTACAGAAATTGTTCTGCTATATTTTTGTTCTTAATTTATTTGTACAGTTCCCCTCCAAGTATGTTCCCTTCCCCCCTTCCCATTTTTGGACTTCGGAATGCCCTTGCTCCAGGGTCCAGGAGCTATTTTTATAAATTGTCAGTTGGGGACCTGCTGAAATTTAGGGGGGGGGGAGTGTAGTGCCCCCATAGGAATAGGTGCTTTTTTGAGGTAGATTTTGCTAGGAGAGACACATTTATTCAGGCCTGACTGTGTGCAGACCTGGTTGTTTTGGTTCTGGGCTGGGAGTGGCTCAGGCAGGACTGGGTGGATCACAGATGGTGTCATCAGAGCCTCTCACTTCTTTCCAGAAGGTGCTAGTGTTTTCTGGAAAGAGAGATGGGAGGGGAGGTGTAGCCATCTGGGATGTTCTAAGGAGCCCTGACAAATCCCCAATCTAGATTGGCAAGGAGCAGGCCTCCTTAAATACCAAGGGTCAGCCCAGTCTGGGAGGAGAGTGTCGGGTGGAAGAGTGGAGATGTAGCTGAGGGTGTGGAGGCCTTACTGGGGAGCCCCCAGTCTGGGGGGGTGACCTTGAGGCCTGGTGGCTCAGGTGCTGCCAGGAGTTGGATCCTGGAGTCGCACAAGGGAGCGGGAGAGCAACAGAAAGGCTACTGAAAGACTCTTTAAAGGATCCACCTGTGTCGGTGAGTGACAGACCCTAGGAACTTAAAAAGAGAACTGGAGCAGGCTGGGAGTAGACAGTGTACAGTCTGTGAAGTTGGAGGAGCCAGTCAGGGGAGCGGTGTCACTGTACAGTGAGGTAGGCCGGAGCGGCCTGTAGGAGGATGGGATGGGAGCAGTAGTCTATCAAGACCCAGCTAGCATAATTGTACTTAGCTACACCCTGAGGGCCTATAACGGGCGGTCTGGAGGTCCTGCTGAAACAGTGCAGGTCTCACCATATGCTAGCTAGGGTGGAGGAAGAGGCAATGGAGGTCTGATAAATTTCCTTTCAGGCCGGAGGCTGGATTCACACTTAAGCATTTTTAGTCCTTTTTGCACTTTGCAGATTTGCACTGCAGTCCATTTAACATGATTTCCTATGGAACACGTCCTGCCGTGCAAATCTGCAAAATTCAAAAAGCACTAAAATGCATAGGTGTGAATCCAGCCTAAGGGTAAAGAAGCAAGTGTTGTGAAGGAGAGAAGTGAAGGAGTGTAACGGTCAGCAACTGTCAGTGCTGGAGGAAGGAGAATATATATGGAGCTGTATACAGTGTGGTCTTGTAGTCTTTGATTCTTTGGGCATCCCACAGTCATCCCTTTCCCTTTCCAAACTTATCCTCTTAATAAAACAAGAAAACAAAATACCGGCCTGTTCCGTGACTCCGGATGCAATGAAAATTGTGTGATTGAGGAAAGAGCAACAGGTGAACCACATCTACCAGCCACCCTTAAGGGGCCATTGGCTACACAAGGATCCAATCCTACCCCGAGATTGGATGCTCCTAGCATTCAGAGCTTCAATGAAGTAATTGGACAAGAACCTTAACCACTTGCCGACCGTCAACTGCAAGTTGACGGCGACAAGATGGCTCTCCTGGGCAAACCGCCGTCATCTGATGGCGGCTGCCAGATCGCGCACTGTGAGCGCGCGCTAGCCACCAGAGGCGCGCTCGCGCGCTCACTGTGTCCGGGGAGGGCCAGGGAGCGGGTGCGGCGGACTCGATCTCCGCCGGCCTGTGTCACTCGCGCGCTCGCGCGGAGACCACCGATCGCGCGCGAGTGTCACGCGCTAGACCGTCGGCGGTAGTCTACTGCCGCCAAACGGGTCCTCTCGGTAGAACAGCGGCAGTTGAACGTCAACTGCCAGCCGTTCACCAATTCCAAGAACAGGTTAATGAAGTAACTTCGAGACTTACGATCCTCGTAGGTTAGAGCCCCATCCTAACCTAGGAACACATCGGTTACCGGGGAATTCCCACCGACCATCTACACCAAGTGGACAACGAGAAAGGAGTTAGTGTGTTAAAAGTAACGTAGGCCTCAGTGCCTTGTCCGGCCATAAAACAAAAGAACAAAATAATTCTCCTATTCAAACCTTTCCCTTTCCCTACTGACACCCTACGGGTTTCTTAGTTTCTGATGTTCTGGTGTGACATATGTC
>BLSH010319473.1:186987-199494 GCA_018402905.1 Glandirana rugosa | reverse complement strand
TCACTGAGTTCATTCATAACTGAAGCATAGTAAACTATGAATGGACAGGAAGCCGCTCAGCACAGAGCACTTCCCATTCATTCACTGCCCCGTGCAGCTGAGGCTGCAGAGAAAGGTATGTGTGTTGGAGCTTTGGGGGGCACAACCTAATGCACCTTAATGCACTAGGCTGCGCACACCTATGGTTAGAACCTTGATGTCTCCGGATTAAGTTGTTTTTCACGAAACGCGTTGAGATGTGCCCCACCCCTCGGCAACGCACCATTCTAGCCGTTATGATGTAAAGTTTGTTGTGTTATCCATATACATGATATCCGTTGACTACTCTGTTTTTTATATGTGCTAAATATACATGGGGGGTGGAGCTCTCTACACACGGTGTCATTTCTGTATAGATCTCATTATTCCAAGTGGTTATATGCACAAACTCCAATGATAATGCCTTTTTAGCACATTCATTGTTTTAATACAAAGTACACAATAAAATGATGCTATTTTATGCATGCTGAGTTGCTTCTTTACTCTTTCCTAATATATTGTAAATAGGAAGAGGTCCGGACGGCTGCACTCGCCTTTATTTTGAATATTAAAATTACATGATGCCGGAAGCAGACATTACAGGGGAATGAGAGAAGTCAAGGCATTTTAGGCCGTCCTATCGTTTAATCATGACCCCTGGGGTTATCTCTAACCACTTGCCTACTGTGGACTTTTACCCCCTTCCTGCCCAGGCCAATTTTCAACTTTCAGCGCTGTCACATTTTGAATGACAATTGCACAGTCATGCAGCGCTGTACCCATATGAAATCTTTATAGTTTTTTTCACACAGATAGAGCTTTCTTTTGGTGGTATTTAATCATCACTGGGTTTTTTTTATTTTTTGCTAAATAAATGAAAAAAGAGACAATTAAAAAGAAAAAAGAAAACGTTTTTCATGGTTTGTTGTAAAGTTTTGCAAACAGGTAATTTTTCTCCTTTACTGATGAGCACTTATGAGGCGGCACTGATGAGGCAGCACTGATGGACACAGATAGATGGCACTGATGGGCACTGATAGGTGACACTGATGGAAACTGATAGATGGCACTGATGGGTACTGATATGTGGCACTGATGGGAACTGATAGGGGGCACTGAAGGGCACTGATAAGCAGCAGTGGTGGGCATTGATAGGTAACACTGATGGGCACTGATAGCTGGAACTGATGGGTACTGATTGGCAGCACAGATAGATGGCACTGATAGGTGACACTGATGGTAACTGATAGATGCACCGATGGGCACTGATAGGTGGCACTGATGGGAACTGATAGGCAGCACTGAAGGGCACTGATAAGCGGCACTGATAGGTAACACTGATGGGTACTGATAGCTGGCACTGATGGGCACTGGTAGGTGGCACTTATAGGTGACACTGATGAGGAGGCACTGATGGGCACTGATTGGCAGCACTGATGGGCACTGATTAGCAGTACTTGTGAACACTGATAGGCAGCACTGGTGGGCACTGTTGGGCTGTTATTGTTAAAAATCCTATATCTTTTTCTGTTTTTTTTTTTTGGTTTTTATATATCATAGAAATGTGGTGCTTTATACTCTTTTTTAACATATTTTCCAACAGAATCTGTGTACATAGTTGCATACTTGTTTCCTACAAAGGCAATTGCCGCAATATGCCATATGATCTCAATGGTAATGTCATGGTACTGTTACAGGAAATTACAATATTTCCCATATTGGGCATTTCCGGTGTTTACAAATTTTTAACTTTTTTCTTGGTTTTATAATGTGTGTGCTGCTGAAACAGTAATGGGTCCAGCCAATGGTGCCAAAAGGTCATACGTTTTTTTCTTAGGGAACACTCATGTTAAGCTGCTATTTGGAAGTGCGGAATTCTTGTCCACAACTTCACTATCCAATGACTGTGCCTCAGCTGACAAAGAGAGTGCTCTCATTATATACTGGGATGACAGGGGTTGACCTAAGAGAGCTTTAAGTCACAGTTGCATTTGCGTGCTCAGTTGAAGCTTTTTTCATAAGGTGGTTCAAAATCATTTGGGTCCATACTGTATATGGTGCACTGTATGGTTGTTTAGTAAAGTTAGAGGGATATGATGGGTTCATTTTATTGACAGCTGTCTCATCCTCTTTCAGCAGGTGATGAAATAAGCTTTGGATTTAGCTTCCAATATACCTTAATAATGGAAAGTTTAATTGCGCTCTTGATTCTTCTAAGTGGTGAGTCTCTTCAAGTTCCTCCTGCTTTCACACCTCCCTATTTTATATACAAGTTAATAAAGATTTTGATGGAAAGTTGCTGTATAGGTCTAAGTCAGCCTTTTTCAACCTTTTCAACACTGAGGAACCCTTAAAACAATTCTCCAGTCTCGGGGAACCCCTGCTAAAAATTAAAAATCTACAACTTATGATACATTAGTGTGATGGTCAATGGGAAGAATGCTCCTTACACTTGTGGTCATTGGCAAGAATTACTCCCTTACAGAGAGCTAAAAAGATCAATGATGTCATTGGGAATTTATCTGAGAGGTAGAAATTGACCATTGCTCAAGGAACCCCTAGCAACCTCTGGAGGAACCCGAGGGTTCCACGGAACCCTGGTTGAGAAACCCTGGTCTAAGTGATGGAGTTGATTGTATTCTCCTGGATAATAACCAGGAGAAGTAAAACAGTAGCATAGTAAATCTGGTTACATGAATGGTTAGATTAAAATAAGATTTTTTTCATGTGCATGCATGCTAATTTATTCCAGGTATTTATTAGCTTCCACAGAGATCAAGTAACCCCCCATCTTTTGTTCAGGCATCATCCAAGGTAGAGTACTTCCTGGATTGAGATACCGGCTCAGAGATGACAATGACATGTAAATCCTGGTCTCTGTACAGTTATTGTCTGTGGTCACAAATGTCTGGCATGGCATAGCCCCTACTGCAGCCTCTCATCTTGTGACTTCCTACAAAGTTATAAACCAATCACTGGTGGAAACGAAAGCCCCGTACACACGGGTGCAACGGTCCTACGACCGGACGTCCAAAATCGTATGTTGGCTGTTGTGTCTCGCGTACTGACATGCACTAAGCGATCGTACAACCAAACCTAACGTAGTGACGTGTTATGAACGTATAAAGAGGAAGTTCAGGTGAATGTGATTTGTGAATTAGGAACGTAGGTTTCCCAGAACGGACACTTCCGGGTGTTCCTGACTTCTGAGCGTGCGTGCTTTGCACGTACAACTTTGTCGGACCAAACACACGGTACAACAGTCGTACAACCACTTGTACAGCCAAAGTTTTCTAGCCTGCTCATCCAACTTCAGTTGTACAACCGTTGTACGACGGCTGTTGTAATCGCACGTACTAACGGTCGGATGATCGTACAACAAGCTGGTTGTGTGACTATTGTTGTACGACCGGTGCTTAAGTCAAGGCTTCTTTCTGTGATGGTAGCCACCGAGACAAGAAGAGAAGGGGAAGTTCTCTAATTTGGACACCACATTTAAAGAGGATGCAAACTCTGATCTTTTTATTATTTTTTTTACCCTTCCCTGCAAAGTAAAGGCGTTATCTGACACTTACCTACAAACCAAGCCCGCGTCATCCCTGCTGCAGGCCGCATCCATCTTTACCCATCTTCCTTCCGGGTCTGCGGACTCCGGCTGTGTGACTGCTGGAGCCGCGTGACGTCACTACCATGGTTGCGCGAGGGAGCCGCCGGTCACAGCGCATGCTCCTGAAGAAATGGCACGGGCGGCCGTTCCTTCAGAGTCCATGCGACGATGACACCATTGGCACAGTATGCAGTAAATATCTCCTAAACGACGCACATTTAGGAGATATTTACAGTACCTATAGGTAAGCCTTATTCTAGGTTTACTTATAGGAACAAAGTATACAGGAAGGTTTACAACCTCTTTAAACCCAGACAATCTAACCCTTCCCTACTCTATTCAAATGCAGAAACCGGGGTTTAAACTTGCTATAATGTAAATATAGAATTATCTTATGTGTACATATTTTATAATAATCAACACCTTTTTTTCACATATTTATACAGCCATTGAAAACTCATCAACTACTGCAACTGGTAAGTTTTTTTTATAATTTTAACATTGAACCTAATTTAAGGGAATTGGAGGAGAAATACCATTAAGACTCAAATTTCATCCTCCAGATAAGTAGGTTCCTATGATGTCTAAATTTCTCATTGCACATCCTCAGGCTCATTCTTTGGAAGTGCAAGGTGCAGCAACCAGTATCACTCAGTTCTCATCTTCCAGTTATGAGACATCTGTAAACTTCAAGCTGATTAGTTGCTTTGGTCACCACACAGAGCTCATTATCATTATTCTTTATGTTGTTTTAGATATAGTCTATGGCCAAAAGTATGCCGGTACCCCTCCAAATGATTGAGTTTAAGTATCTCCAGTGCACAGAGTGCTTCTGTCATTGGATGCCAATAAGGCATTTGACAGCGTAGAGTGGCCGTACCTCTGGCAGACTCTGAGGCGTTTTGGCTTTGGGGAGGCTTTTGTCTCCTGGGTCCGGCTGCTCTATCACTCTCCAGTGGCCTCCATTAGAGAGGGTTCCAGGGTTTTGAGGCCTTTTACCTTGGGTAGGGGTCTGAGAAAGGGGTGCCCGCTCTCCCCCCTACTCTTTGCCCTTGCCATAGAGCCCTTGGCAGCTCTAATATGTGCAGACAATCAGATAGTGGGATTCTAATACGGGGAGTTGTGTGAGAAAATAACCCTTTATGCTGATGACATGCCGCTGTTCCTTGGGGACACTGACATCTCCCTTAGAAGGGTCATGGCAGTCATCACCTCCCTTGGATCATACTCTGGTTTAAGGATCAATTGGGCCAAATCTGCCCTACTGTCCCTGGATGCCGATGTTTCCCCACTCTTGGTCTCTTTTTGCCCCTTACCTGTGGTACAATCGTTTAAATATCTGAGGGTGTCTCTCACCATAATGGATTACTGTGCACTTAATATTATACCACTTCTACATCGGTTTCAGGCTAAGATTATGGTATGGCATAAGTTGGGGCTATCGATGATTGGGAGAGCAAATCTCATACATATGATCCTTATACCAAAACTCCTTTATTTTCTCCACAGCTCCCCAGTGGTAATTCCTCTATATATTTTCAGATGGGTTAATACCATTTTTCAATCCTTGATATGGAAGGATAAATCCCCAAGGGTTCGACTAGAACAGCTCCAGCGACCCAAGGAATGGGGGGGGGGGGTCGCCCTGCCTAACCCATGGTTATTTATTTAGCGGCACAATTGCAGCACTTGGTCGGGGCACTCTCACTTGGAACTTATTCTACATGCCCATTGTCCCCATCTACTCTATCCATTATGCACTTTCACATAAAACCACAGGACATACAGAGGGCTTAGAATCTTCATGAGTTAATTTGGTTAAAAGTGCGGTCTATACAGGATGTTATAGGATTCACAGGCTACTGTCCGCTACGGCACAATTCTATGTATACGGAACTAGTGAACCTGCCATGTGCAGGGATGTGGGAATGATGGGGCATCACTCATCTGAGGCAGATTTTGCAAAATGGATTGCTCTGCTCCTTTGAAGACTTATTTCCACCCCCCCCCCCTCCACAATGCACTTTTACTAGCTCCAGCTTCGGCATGCTGTCCACGCCCAGGGCGTATCGGCTGACTGGTCTCAGTCCCCCACACCAGTGTTTCGGTATGTTCAATATGTACAAGATACCAAGGGGTTTATTTCTAATTGTTATGGAATACTATTACCGTCCTACCTAGAAGGTTGCCCCTGTAAAGCCAAAGAGAAATGGGAGCAAGAATGCCCCCGAGTCAACCCATTAGATGCATACTGGGGATCTTGGATCATCCCCCACTTACAGAACTTCAAAACATAGCCATTATCAGAGCTGTGTTCCAGGCCTGTAGGCTTCTTCTGTTACAATTGAAGAGTGATAAAGCTCCTACTCATAAAGAATGGGTCTTGAGTATGCGACATACTCTTGAATATTAATATTCCAGCATCGTGGCTGTCTGCACAGATTTGATACGTTGTGGGATGATTGGCTAGCAGTACCAGGTCTTACACCCGTGGATTTAGTTATGAATAGAATATTGGGTTGATCCTTACCCCAAAGTGATCAGGGATGTTGTTGGTATTATTTTCCCGTGTCTCTAACCAAGGGTGGGTAAACTCCCCTATTTCTAGCACCAAGTTGAATAACTCTGTAGTGTATTTCTGTATTCGCCTTGTGAGTACCCATTGCTTGCTGACTATGGTGAGCTGTTTATGGCATGTAGACACTTTGAAATTCCCTTACTGTCATACATTTTGGCTGTGTATGTTGTGTTTGTTTAAGCTTAATAAACTTTATTCCTGATTTTAAAATCCAGTGAAGGATACTGTTAATACTATAGACCAGTGTTTCTCAATTCCAGTTCTCAAGGCTCACCAACAGGTCATGTTTTCAGGCCCTCCCTTTATTTTGCATAAGTGATTTGATCAGTTTCACTGCCTTCGTAATTACAACAGTCGTTTCATCTGAGGGAAATCCTGGAAACATGAGCTGTTGGTGCACCTTGAGGACTGGAATTGAGAAACACTGCTATAGACCACAAAGATATTTTTGACAATTGTCCAAAAAGAAGTTCCGCAACTCCATGTGATGTTCTTAAAATCGTCCTTTATTGACTACTTCACAACCTTAATACAGAGATGTTGACGTGTTTCAGCCTTAATCGGCCTTAGTCATAACAATTACCACAAAGAGAGACAACACCTTAACCCCACCTGTTGCAATAGAGTAAACGATTAACCCCATAGGGCAATAGACACTCAAAAGCAAGCTAGGGGAGCAATGCAAACATTAATACCACCAATGTGAACAGTGAACAAAGTCCAATTTATATCTAATTAAATTCTAAAATGTTCTTCCAAACAATATTAGCATACAACACCACGGATAACAGTGCAACCTCCACCGCAAGAAATGCTCACTTACCAGTTGAAATTGACCTCCTATTACAGAAGGTTTCAATTGCTTGTGGCTAATACCCAGCCAGGGTCTTCATCAAATGAGGAGGATAACCTACTTGCAACTCCCACCGAGTATGTATTCCATAAACCAAAGGCACAGCTGCACTCGTATCGGTGACTCATCCAGAACACTCTGCAGGACTTCCTCCCTCAGAGTATTGTACTCATAGATTCTCCCAAAACAGATAATACTCGCCATAGTGGAAAAACTCCAACTTTAATAAAACAGCTAAAAATATATTGCATTTACATCAAGGCTGCTTATTATAAGCATAAATAGAGCAAAACTGGATCACATGTAGCGCTGTGAAGTCAACAGCACCAGGACGACTTGTGACGAAATGCGTCGGGTGGAGCGATGTGCTGATGTCACCGTGCTACATGTGATCTCAGAAGGACGGGTATCTTTTCTACAGCCGGCCAGCTTGTTCTATCCATGCATATAAAAGGCAACCTTGATGTACATGCAATATATGTTTAGCTGTTTTATTAAAGTTGGAGTTTTTACACTATGGCGAGTATTTTCTCTTTTGGGGGATCTATGAGTGCAATACTCTGAGGTAGGAATTTGTCACTACAAGTCCTGCGGAGTGTTCTGGACGAGTCACCGATATGAGTGCAGCTGTACCTTTGTTTTATGAAATACGTACTCGGTGGGATAAAGGCTGATAAAGGCGCTGGCTGGGTATTAGTCACAAATGATCAAGATCTTCCGTAAGATCATTTCAGCTGGTAATTGAGCGTTTCTTGCGGTGGAGGTTGCACTTTTATCCATAGCGTTGGATGCTAATATTGTTTGGAAGGACACTTTACAATTTAATTACAGGCGGTCCCCTAGTTACAAACATCCGACTTACGAACGACTCCTACTTTACCTATGCTTTATCACCAAGGTTTGTTTCCACAACAACCCAAAATTTTCAAAATCCAATTATCATTGGGACAGGAAGTGAGGTGAAATCTTCTGAACAGAAACATAGACAGCAAAACAAACGTTACAGGGGTGTTACCCCTTCCCTATGCTATCCAAAAAAGCTTAAATATAGTTTTTTTGGCTGAAGCTACACTTAAAAAATGTACCTGTTCCCACTTACAAACAAATTCAACTTAACCACTTAAGGACCGGAAGGATTTCCAGCTTTAGGACCGGAGCCCTTTTTGCGATTCGGCACTGCGTCGCTTTAACTGAAAATTGCGTGGTCGTGCGACGTTGTACCCAAACAAAATTTGCGTCCTTTTTTTCCCACAAACAGAGCTTTCTTTTGGTGGTATTTGATCCCCTCTGCGTCATTTCTGATCGCCGCTATAAACAAAAGAAGAGCGACAATTTTGCAAAAAAAACCAAATTTCTTACTTTTTGCTAAAATACAAATCCAAAAAAAAATATATAAAAAAACATTTTTTTTACCGTTTGTGGCCGATTTATATTCTTCCTCATATTTGCGATAAAAAAAATCGCAATCGGCGTTTATTGATTGGTTTGCGCAAAAGTGGTCGCGTTTACGGATGATGAGAATTCATTTTTGGGGTTTTTATTTTTTTTTTATTTTTTACTATTAATGGCGGCGATCTGCGATTTTTAGCGGTACTGCGATATTTCAGCGGACATGTCGGACCATTTTGACACTTTTTTGGGACCATTGGCATTTATACAGCGATCAGTGCTATAAAAATGCACTGATTACTGTGTAAATGCCATTGGCAGTGAAGGGGTTAACCTGCAGGGGGCGCTCTAAGGGTTTTACTATGTTCCCTGGGCGTGTTCTAACTGTGGGGGGACTGCCCTAGCTGGGGAAGGGAAGTGGTCACAGCCTTCATATACAGGAAGGCTGTGATCACAGCCCTTCCCCTTTCACAGAACGGAGGTCCGTGTTTACTTACACGGACCGCCGTTCTTTCGCTCCGGGGGGGAGCATCGCGGGTGGCCGGCGGCAATCGAAGCCGCCGCACCCGATCCCTGGCCCCCCCGGACACAGTGAGCGCGCGGGTGCGCCTCCGGCGGCGCACGCACGGTCACTAGGCGCAATCACGCGGCCGCCGTCATATGACGGCGATCCGCGTTACAGAGCCACTTTGCCGCCGTCAATTGCCGATTGACGGTCGGCAAGTGGTTAAGAACAAACTTACAGTCCCTATCTTGTTTGTAACCCAGGGACCGCCTGTAGATATAAATTGGACTTTGCTCACATTGGTAACCACATTTACTTACTGTGTATATCTCGCCAGAGAGTTTCTGCTTTTTTGGGGTTCATATTTATAGTGCAGTTTTTTCATTTTATAAACATTAATAGTAGTCATAAAAAACTGAATATATGTATAAAAAAAAAGCCACATAAAGACCATTGTGCACTTTCAACCTTGTGGCAACCATTTTGGAAAGGTCTTTTTTTTATCCAACATGAACAAATATATATTTTATTATTTAGACTGTGCATGTGTTAGCTTTTGATACAAATTTTGCTTTAATTAAAGCTGCCTCTTTCATTAGGTCTGCTCTACCCCTATGACTCTATAAATCGGACTACCAGTCCAGCATCGGATGATGGCTCTTCTCCACTAATACCTATCTCAATAAGTCTTCCCTTGTTTGGGAATACGTATAAATCTTTGTATGTAAGTATGTAAGATGGACCCCTGCAAAGTCAGATCTGTCACTGGTGTTGGTATATTTTATAAAAATCCCCAGCTCCTAAGTGATCATCAATGTATTGGTCCCTCTAGTCACCTCTTGATGCCCATTTTCTGTTAGAACTTTTTGTGTTCCAGCCTTGAATACAAATGAGAAAAGTGATAAAAAAAAAATCTGTCCACCAGCCATCTACCCAGTCCTCTGGCATTCTCTCTAGGTTGGGTATTTGCCTTATTTCACCTTTATACACTATATTGTCAAAAGTATTGGGACACCTGCCTTTACACGCACATTAACTTTAATGGCGTCCCAGTCTTAGTCCGTAGGGTTCAGTTGCGTTGGTCCATCCTTTGCAGCTATAACAGCTTCAACTCTTCTGGGAAGGCTGTCCACAAGGTTTAGGAGTGTCTATGGGAAAGTTTGACCATTCTTCCAAAAGCGCACTTGTAAGGTCAGGCACTGATGTTGGACAAGAAGGCCTGGCTCACAGTCTCCACTTTCATCCCAAAGGTGTTCTATTGGGTTGAGGTCAGGATTAGACAAGTGCAATTTGTTTCATTCCGAATTAGTTTTTTAACGAATTTCGACAAATATGTTAATTCGGAAATATCTGAATTAATGAAAACCCATTTAACGCATTTTTCCGAATATTCCTAAATTCAAATATTCAAAAATTCCTAAATTAAAAAGTCTGAAAATTAGGAAAAAAGAGCGAAAATTCAAAAGAATGAAAATAATAACAAAAAGCCGAAAATTTGAAAACCCAAAAAACGAACTAATAATGACTTAACTATTACTAAATATTAAATTATAGGTATTGGAATTTCCTTTCAAATTTGGCTGTTAGTGAACGTAATGAATACAAATGAATACAAATTTATCCAATGTATAAGAATTCCATAAAGACATGGATGAGCAAGTTTGGGTTGGAGGAACTTGACTGACCTGCACAAAGTCCTAACTAGACATGTGCACTGCCAAAAAATGTGTTCATTTTCATTTTCTTTGTTTTTTTGTTTTTTTTTTCGTTTTTCGGGTCATTCATTATGATCGCAATTTGTAAATTCGAACATTCGTAAATTCGTACATTCATACATTCGGAAATTCATACATTTGTAAATTAGTAAATCCGTACCTTCATACATTCATAAATTCGTAATTTCGTAAATTTGCAAATTCCGAAAATTCTAAAATCCGAAAATAAGGAAGAAAATCCAAAAATTCTAAAGAATGAAAATCCAAAAATTTTAAATAATATCTAACTAACTAATAATAACAAACTATGAAATTATAGGTATATATTGGAATATTTTCTTTCGAATTTGGCTGTTAGTGAACGTAACAAATACGAATTTATCTCAAGTTACGAATTATCCAAAATAACAAATGTTGCATCTAAACAAATGGAACGTAACAAATTAATAATAATAAATAGAAACATAGAAAAGTGACGGCAGAAAAAGACTGAGTAGTCCATCGAGTCTGCCCCTTTTTACATATATATATATATATATTTTTTTTTTTTTTTTTTTCACACTAACCTTGTTGTCTGACTATAGATTTCTGTTTATCCCAAGCATGTTTGAAGCCATTTACTGTTGACTGTCTCACAACCTCTGTTGGTAGTTTATTCCAATCATCAACCACCCTTTCAGTAAAATAATACTTTCTAAGATTAGTTTTGAACTTCCCTACAGTTAGTTTGAGGTCCCTGTGTTCTTGATTTTGGTTTCATATTGAAAAGACTGCCCTCCTGAACCTTATTCACCCCCTTGATGTATTTAAAGGTTTCAATCAATGTCTCCCCTCTCCCTTCTTTCCTCCAGACTGTACATATTAAATTCCTGAAGTCGCTCTTGATATGTTTTATCCCTCAGACCTTTCACCATTTTTGTTACCCGTCTCTGGACTCGTTCTATTTTATCGATTTATCGATATCTTTTTGTAAGTGAGGTCCCCAGAACTGGACACCGTATTCTAAGTGAGGTCTCACTAAAGATCTATATAGAGGAATCAGAACCTCCTTCCTCCTGCTGGTGATCCCTCTGCTGATACATCCCAGAATTCTATTTGCTTTTCCCACTGCCTGGTTACACTGTTTGTTCATTTTGCAATCATCTGAAATAAGCACCCCCAAATCTTTTTCTTCTGTAGTGCTGGCCAACACTGTACCCCCAATGCTGTACTCTCTAAGGGGATTCTTTTTCCCTAGATGCATTATTTTACATTTAGAAATATTGAACTGCAGTCTCCACTGCTTTGACCAATCTTCCAGCAATGCCAAATCATGTTCCATGTTACAGACCCCTCCAGGGATATCAACCCTACTACACACCTTTGTATCATCAGCAAAGAGACATACCTTGCCTAACAAACCTTTAGTTATATCACTTACATATAGGTTAAACAGAACAGGACCCAGTACAGAGCCTTGTGGTACCCCACTAGTGACTGGTCTCTGTTCTGAGTGAACCCCATTTACAACCACACTCTTTCTTCCTAGTAACTAGTGGATTTTTATGTGTCGAACGACCTGGGTTTCGTTGTACCGAAATGACTCCCGTCTAGCACGGTCTGTTTGGACTAACTTAAGAAACTGATATAATGGTCACAAAACCTGGTCCCACCACGACACCTGTATCGCATAGAACTAAAGTCGTTCCGTAAACTATGTCAAGGTGTATTACTAGACTATGTTTTCAACATGTTCGACCCTGAATTGGGAACCCACCAAGTCACCTATACGTCAACCGATTTCCTATCTAGGGTCTCACACCAACATTTACCCCAAGTGAGTCTTGTCTCTGGTCAGTGATC
>BLSH010319473.1:156873-169241 GCA_018402905.1 Glandirana rugosa | reverse complement strand
CCACCCCCCTCAACACCACCACTGCCACTGATCCCACCCCCTCAACACCACTGCTGCCACAGATGCCACAGACTAAAACTGAAAGTCCACTAGGACAGGAAAACCTTCCCCACTCCTCATCTCCATAACACATAAGGAGGTGTTTTGTAGTCCACAAAAGTGAACTTGGCAGTTATACAATTTTTTTTTGTAAAAAGAGTTAAATACTTTTATACCTTAGAAAAAAGAGAAAGAAATGATAGGACTTTATTGGTTGCCACCTTTAACCCCCATATAAAGGAAAATGAGTACTCGAAAAGTGTAAAAACTACAAAAGTTTACTGTATTAACAACAGTGGTCGGCTAAAATGTCCGACAGGCTTAAGATTGTATATAAATGTAAAATGTATAAAATATAATTTTTTCATTTTTAAGGACTCCCACTTCCACCAGGTGCAGTGGGTGGCAATGGGGACGCCTTGTGCCCCATTGTACACCAACCTGTACCTTGGGGGCGTGGGACGCCATCTATTTTTTGATCAGGAGATGTTGATGGACCTGTGCCACATTATTATGTGGCACAGGTATATTGACGATGTGTTCATAATTTGGGATGGTACTAGGGTAGAACAAAAAGCCTTCATGGACCGTTTGGGTCACAAAAAAATATACAATCTTAAGCCTGTCAGAAATTTTAGCTGACCATTGTTGTTAATAAACTTTTGTATTTTTTACACTTTTCGAGTACTTATTTCCTTTATCTGGGGTTAAAGGTGGCAACCAATAAAGTCATATCAATGATTTCTCTTTTTTTAATACATACTCTTGGATGTGGTGCCACTTCAAACAAGGTGTGTCTGATCTTTTGCTTTGCTTTTGTACTCTAATATTCCTGCCTCTCTTACAACAGATTTGCTGTATCCTTATGGCCCCAACTACGATGCTGCTTGCCCAAAATCAAATGATGGAGGAAGTGGTATAATTCCACTGTCAATAAATTTTACCATTTTTGGTGACGTTTATACAACCCTAGTTGTGAGTATGACATTTTTGATGCCCTGATGAAAATTAAGATGATGATATTATTATTATTATTACATTTACTCTGATTATATAAAGTCTAACTGACAAAATTATCTTTTAGCTTGCATTATTGTTTGGTGCGTATTTCTTTCTATAAACCCATTTGGGAAATTTTCCCTTACTTCCTTTCCCATTGACACCAGAACTGGGGTAAAAAATAGCAGAGGCATGATGCTATAACCCACATTAAATATTCACATGATAAGATAAAGTGTAGTTGCCCGTGCCAGGATGGTTGCTGCATTTACCACCCAACACCATAGGAAAGGAGATAAAAGTCTGGCTGCTCAATACAACTTGAAGTAAAATCCATAAAGGCTTTATTAATAATCCAACAAGACAGAAAGAGAATCCATTACACAGCAAGGTTGACATGTTTCAGCCCTACTCTGGGCCTTAGTCGTAACAAAGGCTGGTCGGGCGTTGTCACCAGCACTGAAAGTCACAGACAGCATTAATACAGTTACAGAAATTCTAACCTTTCCTCGCTCTACTTAAAATATGTTTTTCTTTTTGTTAGTGTCCCCATTGAGAGAGTGAATCTCCCGAATGGGAACCAAGATATGTGTGTGAGCCGTTTAGGCTGTATGGGAATGAAGTCCTGTGCCTGTTGCTGTGAGTGCTGGCCAGGAAGGAAGCTTGTCTATGCTCCAGGCAATGGTAGAGAGTGATAGGTGTCCCAGGAGCCGCACATCAAGTCAAAGCCTGTTGTGTGATAGTAAATGGCAGTCTCAGCCTGGAGCCCCGCCAGGCCACTCTACCAACATGTTTCACTCTGCCCACCACGAGTAAGCTCCGGTGGGTGGAGTGAAACACGTTGGGGGCATGGCCTGGCGGGGGTCCAGGCTGAGACTGCCATTTACTATCACACACAACAGGCTTTGACTTGATGTGCGCCTCCCGGGACACCTATCAATATCCCTAATGGGGCCACAGGCATCAACAAAATCCCAACCGGGGGTTCTAATCCCTCTTCATTCATTCCAAAATGAAAAAAGAAAGATTTGCCTTTAGTCATACTTTAATGTCATTAAAAAGTTACCCTTTCAATTGCTGCAATGATTTTCTAAATGTAAAAAATAAAAACAGTCAATGCAATAAGGCAACCAGAAATGTAATTTCCTGCTTACATGATTGGCTCACTGATTTTCTCAGAAATCTGCACTAAGATAGAAGTAAAATTTTAGGCATCCCTTGCACTAGGAATTTCATTTTGGGTGAGATACTCCCTAAGATTTGTCTAATAAAGGGATGCAGACATTTCAAATATACTCATTAGAACACAGACAATTGCTCAGATGATAATAATGAGTATAGACCTTCCTGTTCATGGATCAGTTTAAAATGGACACGGTGCAACAAGCAGCTTGTTTTCAGAACAGAAAGTCCACGCAATGCGACTAGATCACCAGAATGGGATGGATTGATTTTTTTTTATCAACAAACTGCAGTAGCACTTTAAGTGGTTTAGCTCGGCTTCAACTGATTTTAATTATGCAGCACAACAGGATTGGGGGACAAGCGCCTGCTAAGTGTAGTAATTGCTGAAAACTTTATTAAAATAAAAACATATGCACATATGACACCAATATAAAATCGCTTATTGCATGTATAAAGCCATGGTCCGTCATCTGGTCCACCTGATGAGAAGACTGTAAGACCCGCTGATCAAAGACAAAGAAGTGGATACTTTGAAACACGTCAACCTATTGGCCAGTGCTTCCTGCTGACATCACTTCCCATCCAGCAGCTTCCGCATTCCATGCTGGTTACCACTGCATGAACTTCATCCATTCATGAGTATACCAGCTGTAGGAGCACCATACATTTTTAGGGCTGAGCAGATGACCTCGGACTTACCAGCTACCATGGCAACTTGGCACACAAATATGCCTGTTTGCTTCTTCTAGGTGTAAGTTGCCAATTGGCATTTAATAAACCCATCACTTTATATTGCTACAGTTAGTCTGGGGCACCCTTGTGTTCCTTTTTAAAACCTGTTGATCGGCTGCGATGGAGACACCCAGGGCTTCCTGGTCAGCATGGAATGCACAGAGTAGGTGGATGTGACGTCACAACTGGAGGTGAATGATGGGCGTGGTTACATGTTTCAGAGCATGCATGCTCCTTTGTCAAGCCAAGCTTAATAAAGAAGCATGCATGCTCCGCCAATGCGTAGCCATGCCCATCGTCCATGTCTGCTTGTAGTGTCACATCTGCCTCCTCCACGCCGACCAGGAAGCCCACACCATGCCGGCCCAGTTTCTTCGGCACGCAGGGGTCTTACAGTCTTTTCTGTCAGGTGGACTCGATGACGGACCATGGCGTTATACATGCAATAAGCGATTTTATATTGGTGTCACGTGAGTGAATATTTTTCTATGTTATTAAAGTTTTCACGGAATGCTACACTTAGCGGGCACTTGTCCCCCTCTCCTTTTGTTTTTTATCTTCACGGTTTTGTCTTCATGATGTGAGGCAATCTATATGGATTCTACAACACAGTCACCATAAGGACCATTTTATTCACAGTGGACTTAGTGCACCAATTTTTTCCTTCTTTTTTTTGTTTGTTTTACAACTGATTCTAAATTAATGTATTTTATTTTATCAGGTGAATAACAATGGATTGATAACATTCCATATAGCAGTATCAGAGTGGGTGCCCCAGCCATTTATTTCAAATGCTTACCTAGCAGTGTTCTGGGCGAATATAGATAATGAAGTAGCGGGTGATATCTACTATCGTGAGAGCACCGATCCTAATCTACTGTCCCGGGCCACATCTGATGTCAGAACTTACTTCCATGATCTGGACTTCACGGCTCATTGGGTGTTTGTAGCCACATGGCACCGGGTCGCATATTATGTATCAAATACTAACAAGGTATTAATTCTTCAACTTATATACAAACCTTTCTCAACCCTTTTATCCCAAAAGAACCCTGAAAATAATTTTAAAGTCTCAGCGAACCCCTGCCAAAATTATTTCATCAGTGGTCATTGAGAAAAAAGTTTTTGAATCAATTTCGAATAGTTTTCAAATTTCAATTGTTTTCCAATTTCCAAGGCTTCTGGCCTAGCAGCTGGGAGCATTTCAGCCCACGTCCATCTAGACAGCCGTTCAGGTGGCACAGAACCCCGATCACCTGATTCCTCCCAAATAAATAGGCTCTCCCAGCAGGCCAAAGGGCCGAAGAAAATCCTGCCAAATTGGCTGAGACAACCTATCCACTCATAGTCTGGTTTCACTATGCCCTTGCCATTCCAATGCCACACGCAACAACGCCACCTAGTGACAGAAGAGAGAGGTGCATCAAATCCAGATTTAGGGAAAAGTCAAAGGGGATCCCCTAACAATCAGCCAGGCTGGTTACCACTCAGCAAACTAAATTTGTTAGCAACCCTGTCTAACGCCAGGGTGCTACTTCATAAAAGTTGGTTGAATAAATAGATACAAAACATGTCAAATCATAACTTAGATAGACGGCGGCAGAGTGGCACGGCTGCGACGTATCACGTACCTAGTAAGTGATCCGACACTCTCGGATTCACGTACATTGATTGCCAGACAGACTACAGACAGTGGGGGTCAGAACTCCCTGCTTACAAATAGCTAAATAGATCAATGGCATCACCTCGCTGTGGTATTAAACTCAGATTTATGGATGGCACCATCAGATAGGAGGTCCGTCAGCCACAGCTCAAGGAACCCCTAGCAACTTCTGGGGGAACTTAAGGGCTGTGGTTTATGATGGCTGTTATAGACAGATACCCTTAAATTGTTAATCAAATATTTTTTATTTCTTTTATTTAAACCACTAAATGTGCTTACCTTTATATCCAACTCTAGCCATATTTATAGCTTTGAATAAAATAGGGATGATCTAGAACCTCTGTGTCTCTGTCCCCATTGGAGTAGACTTCCCTTCACTTCCTGTCCTGACATATGTTGCAAGATGTTGACTCACTGGGTGTCACCAGTACAGGAAGTGTAGATCAATTTCTCCAATGGGGACACAGTCAGCAAGGCAAACCTGAAGGATGTTCTAACGCACCCTCATTCTTCTAAAAAATGGCTGTTACTATTGATGATTGTTTCTATTCTCCATCGCTTCCTGTTTAGTACCAGGAAACAGAGCATAAAAAAAATGCCACAATCATTCCAAGCTTAAGTTGGAGTTAGGCTTTGTATAGAAATCCATCAATTAATGTTGTAAAATCCTTGTTGTGTACATGCTGTCTGAATTTATGTACATAGGACATAGAACATTTGGTTCAATGTTTTAAAGTGTATCTAAATAAAAATGTAATTTATTGCAGCCTACCAGTTCCTAGATCAATCCTGATTTGGAGTACACAGCCCTTCCCTTTTGTTATGGAGATAGGAACAGGGGGTGGTGCTCTGTAGTCCAATGGGGAAGGATTTGGCAGGGCTAATAACAATGTTTGGAGTTTCTATGCAGCAGGAGCTGAGTGCATAGGAAGTTAGGAGCTCATTGAATTTTTGGCTGGATCTGTATTTGCAGCACTTTTAAACAGAAACAAAACATTGGGAAATGTGCATGCATTAGAGAGATGTATAGCTTGCTATGAGGGCACTCGGCAGGGGGGAGGAGCCAGAAGCACTGGCAGGAGAACCCAGAAGAGGAGGATCAGGGCTGCTCTGTGCAAAATGAGTGCACAGAGCAGATAAGTATAATATGTTTGTTATTTTAAAAAATGCTTTAAAAACACTTTATTAATCACTTCAGCCCCGGAAGGAATTCACACTTTAGGACCGGAGCACTTTTTGCGATTTGGCACTGCGTCGCTTTAACTGACAATTGCACGGTCGTGCAACGTTGTACCCAAACAAATTTTGCGTCCTTTTTTCCCCACAAATAGAGCTTTCTTTTGGTGGTATTTGATCACCTCTGCATCATTTCTAAACGCCGCTATAAACAAAAAAAGAGCGACAATTTTGCAAAAAAAACAATTTTTCTTACTTTTTGCTAAAATACAAATCCAAAAAAAAAATATAAAAAAAACATTGTTTTCATCAGTTTTGGCCAATTTATATTCTTCCTCATTTTTTGGTAAAAAAAATCTCAATCAGCGTTTATTGATTGGTTTGCACAAAAGTTGCTGCGTTTATGAATGATAGGAATTCATTTCTGGGGTTTTTATTTTTTACTAGTAATGGTGGCGATCTGTGATTTTTAGCGGTACTGCGATATTGCAGCGGACATGTCGGACCATTTTGACACTTTTTTGGGACCATTGGCATTTATACAGCGATCAGTGCTATGAAAATGCACTGATTACTGTGTAAATGCCATTGGCAGTGAAGGGGTTAACCTGGAGGGGGCGCGCTAAGGGTTAACTGTGTTCCCTCATTGTGTTCTAACTGTATGGGGGCTGGGCTGGCAGGGGGAGGAAAGTGATCACTGCTTCCATATACAGGAAGGCTGTGATCACAGCCCTTCCCCCTCTGTCAGAACGGAGATCCAGGTTTACATACACGGACCTCCATTCTGTTGCTCCGGGGGGGGTGATCGCAGGTAGCCGGTGGAGATCGAGTCCACCCTACCCACTCCCTGACCCCCCGGAAACACAGTGAGCACGCAAGCGCGCCTGCGGAGGTGCGCGCTCACAATACTAGTTATCACGGCTGCCGCGCTGCGGCAGGCGATCGGCAAGTGGTTAATAGTAATAATAATCAAAAGAAGAGGAAAAATATTTTTTTTACTATTATTATTTTTATTTTATTTTTATTTTGTCCCAACATACACTTCAGCTTCCAACCATAACCGATATAGAACGGAACCCTTTATTCTGTGAATTTTAGGTAAACCCAACCATCTTAACTGATCTCTATTTTCAGGTGAACACATTTCAGGAAGTTCTCATCTCAGATGGAAATTCTACCTTCCTCCTTTACAATTATTATGACATGCAATGGCCAAGCCTGAGCGCCAATCCCACGATTTATGAAGGCCCTGTAGCATTGGTCAGTATTACTTCTAGTTGAGACCCCCATATCTTATCAGTTGACAACCACTAATCCCTACTTTGTTTCTTTTACATATAACAGGCTGGATTTAACAACGATAAAAACACCAGTTACTACGCAATCCCAGGATCACTAACGTATGCTATTGTCAATATATCATCCACAAGCAATGTTAATTTACCTGGACGTTGGGCTTTTCGAGTGGACAAGGTTCATCCTGAATCTCCTTGTGAGTAAATTGCCATTTCATTTCAGATTTCTTAAATTGCTTTGAAAATTATGTATTTTTATTAATGCAAACCTAATTTTTTTTAAATGGTCTTTCACTGTTGTTTTGCCATGCCGTTCACTGAAAAATGTATGATTGATTTATGCATATGGCTGGCTAGAGCTAAAGCAAGAATGCTTCAAAGTTTTTTGATTTCAATTTAGGCTGTCTTTTGGCTGGTGTTTTATAATTTTATTTTATTTTTTTCTTCGCATTTTATAGTTATAATTTGTTTTTTATCAATGTATTTATTTTGAACAGACATTAGCTGAAGACTGATAATGTGAACAGACCGTAGCTAACATTCCTATAAGTATATAACCTATAAAGGGTCAGTAAACTCTGAGCCTACAAAAACACAATACTCATCATAAAAAACCTCATTAGACATGCTAAATGTAATAATTGTTTAAGAAATTGCGGTATAACGCCTTTTTGTAATGCTTTTAGTGATGGTCATATGACCATTATATCCCTCTCCAAGGGCTGAGGGTGGAGACTTCTTGTAAAAATCCTGCAAGGAGCCGCTGTCAAGCAAGCACTGCAGAGCTGGGCAGGGTGCGCCATGTCAGCTTGTGGTGCACACATTACATGTTTAAGAAAAAGCGAACACACTCAGTTATAACCGCCTTCCTTAAAATGCGTACAGAAGAACCTCTGAAAACAATAGCTTTGTGCAAAGAAAACACATTTAGAAAGGTCTAAAGCTTGCTTACACTAGAATCTCACTAGAAAAATGTTGATTTCGGGTATGTTGGTTTGATTATTTAAAGCGGAGTTCCACCCAGTTAAAAGTCAGCAGCTACTGTAGCTGCTGACTTTTAACAATCGGTCACTCACCTGTCCCTTGCTCCAGCGAGGCGGTCGCCCGAGGGCTTCTCCCCCTCCCATCGGCGGCGCTGGCATCACAAGTGTGGACACTCAGCTTTGGCTTTGGTGAATGTCCGGCGTATCTTCTGGGACCTGTGACGTGTCCCAGAAGATCGCCAAGAGTGAGGGGGGGAAGGTGAACTTCCTTCCGGAGCCGTGGCTCTAGGAGAGGAAGTGGACCTGGGAACCTGTGAAAACAAGGTCCCCGGGCCCCCCCTCCCAAAAAGAATAACATGCCAATTGTGTCATGTCAGGGGGTCACCTTCTCTTAAAGCGGAAGTTCCACTTTTGGGTGGAACTCCGCTTTAAGTGTTTAAGGGGACAATTGGACAACCAGTTTCGACCTTCAAGCTAACAAAATCAAAGGACAAGGATGGAAAAATATTGTAGCATCTACGGAACAAACACATTTCTAATTTAGTTTAAATTTGCTCCAGGCAGAGAAAATTCATAACTAGTCTTATGTGCATGCACTTGTCAAAGTTATTCAGGAAGTAGAACATACGTCCTATGAATATCAGGACATTGACTTGGCACTCAAAACAAAAGTCATTTCAAATTAGTGAAGGCACCGTTAAATGGTCGGACCACCAATTTTTATACTTTCTTGTCTGAACATCCGATTGAAATTCTACACATGTGAGGCCACCATAAGGGAAAAATAGTTAAAGTAGCATAATGTGGATCTTTTAAAGTAAGCATTATGTGACACAAGGAAGAGCATGTGAATATTCACTCACAGGATTTCAAAAAAAGTCAGGATTTACTTGTATGGTTGCCCTTGAGCAAAATGGAACATTATATGAGATATTTCTCATTAGCGTGCTAAGGATGTCCTGTCAATCACACGTTGCGATGTAATCCAATACTAAAAGTGCATTTGGTAAAATGAGCTAAAGGTTGACGTTTTTCGCTGAACCAAAGCAATTTGTAAGAAATATGAATTACAGATTGTGAATAATATAATGTGAATTATACAGCATTTATATATCTCTTTATTGTTGTTGTAATTTTGTGAGTTATTACATTGGCGGCCCTCCAGCCATTGCAAAACTAAAAGTCCCATCATGCCTTTGCCTGTGGGAGTCATTCTTGTAACCGCCAGCCTTGCAATGCCTCATGGGACTTGTAGTTTCACAACAGCTGGAGGGCCACCAGTTTGGGATCCCTGCTAGTAGCATGGAGGAGCAGACATGGTATGAATTACAGATTGTTAACTTTCTGGTCCTTTCTTCATATGGATCTAGAGGGCCTCATCAAAATAGATAGGTTTGTCCAAAAAAGTATAGTGTGTGCATGTGAAGGGTTAGCAGGAGTGTCAAAACACATTAAAGTGTGCACATGATCCTTAAGGCCCGTACACACGGTACAACGGTTGTACAACAACGGTCGTACAACAGCTTGTAATACAATCATCTGACCATTAGTACACGCGATTACATCAGTCGACGTGCGACGATCATACAGTAGGAGTTGGTTGAGCAGACTAGAAAACATTTGTTGTACAAGTGGCTGTACGACTGTTGACTTGTATGTACAGAGAAGTTGGGCCAACAAAGCTGTACGTGCAAAACACGCATGCTCAGAAGTCAGGAACGCCCTGAAGTGTAAACCTACTTTCCTAATTCACAAATCACATTCATCTGAACTTCCTCTTTATACGCTCGTAGCACGTCAGTACGTTTGGCTTGTTGAAGCTTTGTTGTACAATTTCTTGACTCATGTCAGTACGCTAGACACAACAGCCAACAGCCGATTTTGGAAAAAAGTTGAACGTGCGGTCGTACGACCGTTGCAACGTGTGTACGAGGCATTAGTCTTTGGGTGCTGTGGCCAAATTGTTACTGGCCTTTGGAGTCTACTTTAAAAAGTTGGGAACTGGTGACAGTGGCTTGTTGCTTTTAATCAATTGGACAATGAACACCTAAGTGGTATTTGGTTAAAGCAAACCTGTGTTTTGTCGATGAAGAGCAAAGAAAAAGGTTAAATTTAATGGTGCCTGTATGTACCTTTCTTTTCCTCCTTTCTGTTCAACCTCTGGGAGCAAAGAAACAAACTTGGCATTGCTCCCATGTGAGAACTCTGGCGCTTGGATTGGATTCAGCTCAGACATCCATTATGGTCACATGGAGCAGGGAGAAAGTCCTCAGAACCAAGTAAGCTTCATGATTCAGAGCTTCCATGGGGCTTCCTCTCTTCACACCCATGTAAGTAGCTGGTAGGACACTGACTTAAACTTGTTGCTAGAGTTGAGTGAACCTGAACTGTAAAGTTCGGGTCCGTACCGAACTTTCGGGTGTCCGTGTACCGAACCAGAACGTTTGAGAAAAAGTCTGGGTTCGGGTTCTGGGTTCTGGTATTTTATCACACATGTTGAATAGCTGCAGGGCAGCCAATCAAGAAGTGTTTCACTGGTTTTCCCTAGAAGCCATCACAACCATGCCTACTAATGGCATGGCTGTGAATGGCCAGTGCATCATGTTACCCAGCCTCTATATGAGGCTGGAGTCACAGTGCTGCATGTCACATGCTCTCAGGTTAGTGTAGGGAGAGGATGCTGCCGGCGCTGTGAGGGACAGATTGTGAGGGACAGATTGCAGATCTAATAACTAGGTAGAGATTACTACTACTGCTGTGAGTACAGATTGCAGTGATAATAACTAGGTAGAGATTACTACTACTGCTGTGAGGGACAGATTGTAGATCTATAACATCTCATCCTGCATTACAGAAAGATCTGATTACAGAACGATCTCTCATCCTGCATTACAGAACGATCTGATTACAAAACGATCTCTCATCCTGCATTACAGAACGATCTGATACTGGACTAGGTAGAGATTACTACCGCTTTGAGTGACAGATTGCAGATCTAATAACATCTCCCATTTTTCTTCCTTTTGCAGCCCTCTCGCACTTTCCAGGACTTTTTTACGGTCATTTTTGTGCCGAAAAGTTTGGGTCCCCATTGACTTCAATGGGGTTCAGGGTCTGGGGTAAAGTTCGGATAAAGTTCGGTACCAAACCCGAACGTTTCCACGGAGTTCGGCCGAACCGGCCGAACCCGAATATCCAGGTGTTCGCTCAACTCTACTTGTTGCATTTGCTTGCATGACAAAGTAATGGCTTACTTGAAAGTAAAACTTTAAAAAAAACGTGTTTTTTAGGGGGGGTTTTTGGTGCGAGTGCAGTGGGACATGGATAGATTTTCTAACCCAGTGATAAATATATATTGAGGTATGTAGGGTACTGCGCAGTCAAGATAAAATAGGTAATTAAGGTGCCTCCTTACAATAATCCACCTCAGTGTAACAAGATCAACTGAAATTCAATAATAAATGTATTCAAAGTTCATAAAAATTATAACCGAAGTTCATATTTCGCCCACACGGTGGTGCTAAAGTGCAATAATCCAGTTGTTAGACACACAGTGCTGTAAATTGTGCAAAACACTGAACAGATGCTTTCAGACAAGTGACATGAGACCAGTGACACATCCACTCATGTCAGTGACCGAGGAGTCAGTCTGGTTAGCTCCACTATGTGCCCCCAGATGGGCTCCTGTGCCCGTGTGCTCCACTCAGTGCTCACAGAGCGCTCACCTTAAAAAGGTGTAAATTACACCTTTTGCTGTAAATCCAACAGCAGTGATTGGGACCATAGAAACTCGTCCTCCAAACACTTCCTTAGGGTCCTACCACGTCCCTCCGATCCAACCAGTAAATGGGATAGTAATCCTCATTCATAGAAGGGGATATAAAATATAGGCTCCCATAGTGTAGTAATTAATAATCCACAGTTTATTAAAAGTTACGCGTAGGACCGGAACTGCGACCCGAGACCGGAAGTCGGGTGAGAGGTGTATGCACCTGTAGCACTTTGATGCCCATATTGATTTTATTCATGTAAGCAGCGATTTTACTTTTAATAAACTGTGGATTATTAATTACTACACTATGGGAGCCTATATTTTATATCCCCTTCTATGAATGAGGATTACTATCCCATTTACTGGTTGGATCGGGTGTGACGTGGTAGGACCCTAAGGAAGTGTTTGGAGGCGTTTGGAGGACGAGTTTCTATGGTCCCAATCACTGCTGTTGGATTTACAGCAAAAGGTGTAATTTACACCTTTTTAAGGTGAGCGCTCTGTGAGCACTGAGTGGAGCACAC
>BLSH010319473.1:94155-116068 GCA_018402905.1 Glandirana rugosa | reverse complement strand
CTTCGTTTTGCAAAAATGATTGTATTTTCTATGGAATCTATAGAGTAACAGAAGGTAATGAAAATGATTTAAAAAAATCATAAATTATATTTTGCAAATTATTGGTATTATTTGCAAATGACGAATGACATTTTGTTAACAATGTAATATTAATAAAAAAAGGGTTGATAACAGATGTATACTTTTTTTTGAAGGGGGGGCTAGGCTTTGTATTGCACAAAACTATTTTATTTTCTATGGAGTGTATAAAGTAAATGAACATAATGAAATGAAAATAAAAATCATGCATTTCATTTTTTAACGTGTCCCATTTGAATGACACTATACTGATGTTTCTGGTGCAAAGTTATTTGCAAATGAAAAATTACCTTTTTTAAAATATATATATATATATATATATATATATATATATATATATATATATATTAGTAGAAAAGGGGTTAATAAAAGGTGTATATGAGGTTTTTTTTTGGGGGGGGGGGGAGGGGACCTAGGCTTTGTTTTGCAAAAATGATTGTATTTTCTATGGAATCTATAAAGTAACAGAAGGTAATGAAAATGATAAAAAAAAAAAAATTATAAATGATATTTTGCAAATTATTTGTATTATTTGCAAATGAATAATGACATTTTGTTAACAGTGTAATATTAATATAAAAAGGGTTAATAACAGATGTATACTTTTTTTTGAAGGGGGGGCTAGGCTTTGTTTTGCACAAAACTATTTTATTTTCTATGGAGTCTATAAAGTAAATGAACATAATGAAATGAAAATAAAAATCATGCATTTAATTTTTTAACTTGTCCCATTTGAATGACACTATACTGATGTTTCTGGTGCAAAGTTATTTGCAAATAAAAGAAATGACCTTTTAAAAAATATATATATATATATATTAATAGAAAAATGGTTAATAAAAGGCGTATACATTTTTTGGGGGATGGGGGCTAGTCTTCATTTTTCAAAAGAAAATGTTATTTATTATGGAATCTGTAAGAGATCATAATGAAATGAAAATAAAAATAAAAATCATGCAGTTTATTTTATAACGTGTCCCATTTGAATGCTACTATAATGATGTTTCTGGTGCAAAGTTATTTGCAAATAAACAAATTACATTTTTTTAAAAAAAAATAAATGTATTAATAGAACAAGGGTTAATAGCAGATGTATACTTTTTTTTGAGGGGGGGGGGGTGCTACACTTTGTTTTGCACAAAAGTATTTTATTTTCCATGGAGTCTATAAAGTAAAAGAACATAATGAAATGAGAATAAATATCATGCATTTAATTTTTTAACTTGTCACATTTGAATGACACCATAATGATGTTTCTGGTGCAAAGTTATTTGCAAATAAAATAAATGACCTTTTTAAAAAAAAAAAAATATATATATATATATATATTAATAGAAAAGGGTTAATAAAAGGTGTGGGGGGGTGGGGGCTAGTTTTCATTTTGCAAAGAATATGTTATTTATTATGGAATCTGTAAAGTAAGAGATCATAATGAAATGAAAATGAAAGCAAAAATAAAAATCATGCATTTTATTTTATAACTTGTCCCATTTAAATTACACTATAGTATTTCTAGTGCAAAATTATTTGCAAACAGGAAATTACTTTTTTTTAAAAATTAAATATAAATAGAAAAAGTGTTAATAACAAGAATACATTTTGTTTTGAAAATTAACTTGACTTTGAAGGATCTTGACTTGCCACCCTAGATATGCAAAGATCTTATCACTTGTATCAGCTAATAAAGCCATACAATTTAGTAAACTGGCTTACACGTATTGTGTATTAAACCACTTCGCCCCCAAGGATCCTACCCTTAGACTGAATTTTCCTTGGTCTTAGAGCTTTAATGAAATAACTAGACTGGGGCCTTAAAATATATACATTGGGCTGTTCAGGGGTCACCTCACCTGACCCTTATGGAAATAGCGTCTATGTGCGGTACTTTGTATCCTTTACTCTTCTCCATACGTGGACAGCTTGGGGTTCCACGTGGAGGATCTGGAGTCTGGACAGCTCCAAATGGGTTTTTCCAAAGAGGTTGTGATAATGAGTGCGTCCAACTACCTGAGGTGCAATACAGAAACTGCCCAATAATTACAAGAGGTCCTCTAACTCAGGAGTCATCTCATTATCTACAAGCCTAATGTGTATTAAAATGCCACAAGTTCACTTTAAAGCTTGATACAAAAGTTTTACATGTCTGTAAAAGTTCTCAGTAAACTCGGTCATGGTGCAGCTCACAGCTAATCACATTCAACTGGACTTGCTCTTGAACCTTGAAGACATTTCATTACTCCTATGAATTGGAATGGTGTATTTGGGTATAACTGGCACCACATCCCTAAATCAAGACGTTTATAAGCCAAAATAAAATAGTGAGACTTTATAGGTCTGGCTTCTCAGGAAAAAAAATCACATCTGCAAAATATCTCATAAAAAAATCTATATTTTATCTATGTAAACAGTATTAAAAATATCCTTCAAACAATCCAGTAGAGGTAGAGAAGTAGAGGTGTCCTAATTCAAAGAAAACTTCCCCTTGCATATTTCACCTAAATCAGTTCAGAACCATACAGTAACATAATCATCCAAGGTAGAGAAGACATAGAGTTGTATCAATCTCTGATATCCAATAGTTCTTCATCTATAGGTTGTGCAAAATGTCCCAACGCGTTTCACGATGAATCACTTCCTCAGGAGACCTCAGGGGAAATTCAAGTATAGAGAAGATATATACAGTAATACCTTGGAATATGAGAATAATTTGTTCCAGAAGCATGCTTGTAATCCAAAGCACTCGTATATCAAAGTGATATGCTGCTGCACTGCTGATGTATACAGTACTGTATGGCCAGAGGTGTGGGGGCACTAGTGTATGCAGTACTGTATGTGGCCAGAGGTGCGGGGCCGCTGGTGTATGCAGTACTGTATGTGGCCGGGGCCGCTGGTGTATGCAGTACTGTATGTGGCCAGAGGTGCGGGGGCACTGGTGTATGCAGTACTGTATGTGGCCAGAGGTGTGGGGGCACTGGTGTATGCAGTACTGTATGTGGTCAGAGGTGTGGGGGCACTGGTGTATGCAGTACTGTATGTGGTCAGAGGTGCGGGGGCGCTGGTGTATGCAGTACTGTATGTGACTAGAGGTGCGGGGGATGCTGGTGATGCTTGGAGACGCTCAGATACGCTCGGGGACACTTGGCAACTGTTGACACTTTTGGGTGCTCCGACACATGTTACGCCTGCCCCACCCAACTGGGAGTGTCTACGAGCGTCTCCAAGCTCTCCACGAAGCGCTGGGAGCCACCAGTGCCCCCAGACTTCTGGCCACATGCGGTATTGCATACACCAGAGGCTTAAATCCTGCTCGTCTTGCAAGACAGCGCTCGCAAAGCAAGTCACAATTAAAAAAAAAACAGCTGGTGTACCACGTTACTTGCAATCTGAGGTTTCACTGTATACATAAGAAGTAATGCTGGGCTTTGTCCAAAAGAGGAGAAAAGAGGTCCTCAGGGAATGTGGCACAGGAAAATGGGGGAGGGGGGTGCAAAGGGCATAAAGGGCCTGCAGAAAAGGGTTCAGGTAAATGGGGCAGCCTGTTCATGTGATGGCAGGATATGCGAACAAATAACAAAGTATGTAGTTCATGGTCCTCCACATTGCTCACCGCACTCCGGGCATTCTTTCCTCCACAACGATTCTGTACCTCTGCTCTCCAAAGAGACACCTCCACTTTGGGGAATAGAGGTACAATAGCGCAGTGGAGTATAGAAAGCACCATGTGCGGTGAGCATTGTGGATGACCGCGATCTACAATACATACTGTACATGGCTGTTTGCTCTTATGTTTTGCCATCATGTGAACAGGCTGCCTCATTTAACTGAGCCCTCTGCTGCTGGCCTTATCTGCCCTTTTGCCCCCCCCCCCATTTTCCTGGGCCATATTCCCTGAGGTTCTCTTCCCACCTCTTTTGGACAATGCACAGCATCACTCCTTATGTATATATATTCTCTCTATTCTTGAACGTCCCCTGAGAAAGCAATTCATTGTGAAACACGTTGGGGCTTTTAACACACCCTACAGATGCAGAACCACTGAATATCGGAGATTGTATGTGTTCTCCTTAAGTTGGATAATTATGTTACTTTATGGTTCTGATCTGATTTAGGTGAAATAGGCAATGGTGGAGTGTTTTTAAGGATATTTTTTAACATTGTTTGTATAAATAAAATATGGAATTTTTGATCTTATAAAGATGTTTCATTACTCAACCAAGCAGCTTTCTCCAGTTCTAATAAGTTTGAGGGGCATAGCCCAGGATTTATAGCCATCTGGGTAACACAATCACCTTAAAGCGGAGTTCCACCCATGTAAAAGTCAGCAGTTACAAAAAGTGCAGTTGCTGACTTTTAACAATCGGACACTCACCTGTCCCTCGCTCCAGCGATGCGGCCACCCGAGGGCTCACTCTTCGCCCCCTCCCCTCGGTGGCGCCGGCATCATAAGTGTGGGCACCCGGCTTTGGCTTCAAAGCACTGCATGAGTCGCGTTGCGCCTTGTGGCTGGCCAACGTATCTTCTGGGACCTGTGACGTGTCTCAGAAGATTGCCGAGAGGGAGGGGGGAAGTAGGACTTCCTTTCTAGAGCCGCGGCGCCAGGAGAGAAAGTGGACCTGGGACCCTGTGAAAACAGGGACCCTGGTCACCCCCCCCCCAAAAAAATGACATGCCGATTGTGGCAATTCAGGTGGTCACCTTCCATTAAAGCAGAAGTTCCACTTTTGGGTGGAACTCCGTTTTAAAGTGGTTACTTATACCCAGTGAAGTGACTGGCCTCAGGTGATACACGGAGATTAAACAAATCATCCTACATAAGTTGTACCTGTTTATATGCATTCTTCTCCTCTTTGCATCAGTTCAAATAGCAGAATTTATCAAGCTTGTCTGAGCGTTCAGAAAAAAGGTGGCAGAGAGCTGAAGTTACACACTGCAGAACTCAGTGAGGAGAGATCTGAGAACTGATTGGAGGAAAGGGACACACCCCCTTCACCCAGCACTCAGGAACAGAGCTGAGGCTGCCAATCAGCTAGAGCTCCCTCCCCTGTCACCTTTTTTCTGTTGATGTTAGAAAAACTTGTCAGAAGTGACTCATGCTGATAGCAAGGGAAGGAAGCAGCAAACAGAAGTTACACTTAGTGCTCTTAATTGAGACAAGTACAAACTATAAAGGGATATGCTTTGTTCATCTTTCATTTCCGAGGTTTACAACCAGTTGCGGTCGCTCCATACGGGGCGCAGAGGCGTCTCCCCCCTAATCCATGCTCCCGGCCCCCTTATCTACATGCAGGGCGCCGGACGCATGCATTCCAATGGGGTTTTTTTTTTTTAGAAGCACATGATTAGAGCCTGAGGCTCTAATTGGCTTCAGAAAAGGGTGGGCTCAGGGCGCAGAACACTTTGCCCCGACTGTGACAATAGCCAATTAATATTCGCTATTGTCTTCCTGCTTCTCCTCCCGGCCAATCAGGAAGAAGGAGGAGCGCGATTGGCCAGGCAGACGGGAGGATGTACAAGAAGATCCGGGACTGATCGATGCCCAAGTAGGGGGGGGTCGGGTGGTTTGTTTGACGCCCCCCCTCCCACCACTGTTTACAACCATTTTAATACAATCACTATAGGACGTGTCAAAGGTACCACTGATCCCCCTGTATTCCAGCTGTATACTGACCTATTGTCCTAACTGAATTCTCGTAACTCAACTAGGCAGTGCAATAAGAAAAGAAAATGCCCAGAAGAATGTTAGAAATGTACATGACTGCTGTCCCTCAGAAATTCCAGGTAAAGGAATCTGAAAAATTTGCAAGTATCATGCTTTTTCTTTTTTCTTTTTATTATTTTCTGCCCCCAAGGAAGCAGAGATCAACATGAATATATATTTTATTTGAAAGTAAACATGCTGCAAAAATGAGAAAATGGTTCATTCCTACAATCTTAGTGGTGTGCAAAATTGCTATAAATGTGTCAGTTTGACACGTTAATGATAATGTGAGTCAAGAATCTTCAGTTGGCGATCTTGAGTGACATAAATCCTTATGTTTTGAAAATCTGTGTACATAGTTGAGTATCTGATTCCTTTAGAGGTACAGAATGTCAATGGTACAAGGAAATTTATAATACTTTCAGCAGGGTGTATTTTCAGGGTTTTTCCCATTTTTGATTATTTTTGTGGTTTTATAATGTGTGTGTGGGTGGGGCGCCCAAACAATAGCGGGCCCAACAGATGGTACCATAGGGTACTTTAATCATTAATTTTATTCTATGCTCTCAGGGAGCCCTCATATTAAAAAAAACAAACAAAAATTTCCATCTTACTTACCAGCCACAAAATAATAGTATACACCCGAGGAAAAATTATAATATTAATTAAGAAGTGCAAACTAAATGTGATTAATTTCCTTAATCAACGTTTATCCCCTAAAACCATAATTTAAAAATAAATAGTAAAACAAAACGTGAAAAATATGGAGCCGCACGTCTTCACGCTTAACTGTTCCCTGACCGCGTCGCGCACATTTACTGCTGAGGGTGGCAGCGCCCTGCGAATCGCCGTCCATAAACGGCGGCTTGCTTGTGCCCGCCGCACTCTGCAGGAAGAACGGGAAAGTCTGATGTAAACATGGCAGTTCCCCGCTCTGTCAGTGGGCATTTAAAAGATCTACTGATGCCTGGGATCAGTAATATCTCTTATGCCCCTGACAGCCCAGCCCCTCACAGTTAGAACACGCCTAGGGAACACAATTAACCCCTAGATCTCCCCCCCAAGGTTAACCCCTTCACTGCTAATGACATTTATACATTAATCAGTGGATATTTAAATTTCTGATCGCTGTATAAATGTCATTGGCCCCAAAAAAGTATCAAAAATGTCTGACATGTCCGTCGCAATATCACAGTCCCGATAAAAATCACAGATCGCCGCCATTACTAGTAAAAAAAAAAATTGTAAAAATGCCAGAAATTAATTCTCACGGTTTGTAAGCGTGGCAACTTTTGCGCAAACCAATCAATAAATTCCGTCTGCGATTTTTTTTACCAAAAATATGAGGAAGAATATAAATCGGCCAAAGCCGATGATTAACTTTGTTTTTTTATATATTTTTTTTTGGATTTGTATTTTAGCAAAAAGTAATAAATATTTCTTTTTTGCAAAATTGTCGCTCTCTTTTATTGTTTATAGCGGTGATCAGAAATGACGCAGAGGGGATCAAATACCACCAAAAGAAAGCTCTATTTGTGTGAAAAAAAGGACTCAAATTTTGTTTGGGTACAACGTCGCACGACCGCGCAATTGTCAGTTAAAGCAACGCAGTGCCGAATCGCAAAAAGTGCTCTGGACCTAACATGGGAAATCCTTCCGGTCCTTAAGATATACACAAAAAATATTTGCAGACTAAAGCGTGCTCATAAAAAACAAATATACCCCAAAAATAATAAACAAATATCTGGTGCTATATTTTTTGGGGGGGCGGCAAATAATACACCCCCCTCACCCCATTGGTAAGCCGCATTAACACCTCCCCCCAGTCGGTCGGATGGATCACCACCCCCCCTCCGTCAGTCGCTCGGTCACCGGCATTGCAATTACCCCATCTAGGGCACGGGCAGCGCTTCCTCCGGGCGGCAGCTTCACCCGGCGTCTCCTCCTCCTCGGCCTCACGGCGCCTTCCCCTGCGTGTACTCCTCCTTTACATCTTCTCAATACGAGTGCTTCTCCTCCCAGCCAATCAGGTCTCAGGACCGGCTTCCTGATTGGCCAGGAGAAGAATCAGGAAGCCATTAGCGAATATGAAGCCAATTAGAGCCTCAGGCTCTAATCCTGTGCTTCTAAAGAAAAAAAAACACATTGGAATCCATGCGTTTGGTGCCCTGCATGCAGATTAGGGGCTGGGCACATGGATTAGGGGGACGGCAACCCTGCACCCATTATGGATGGGCCGCCACTGCAAATATGTGATAAAGTTCATGAAAAACAGTCCAGATAAAGTGCTTGGTGCAAATAAGATTCCAGAAGTGACCAAAAAAATGTTAAAACAAATAAGTGACACCCAGAAAAGTTTGGTTTGTTGCAGGCTGGCTGGTAAGTGATATCCCCAGCCAGTGTTTCCCCAAGTAGATATAATAAACTTGATTCAACAAAGATATCCTAAACATATGGACAACTGACCACCACCATCTCCTATAAAATGTACTCCTGTACCTTTAAGAGATCCTGCATATACCTCACTCGCAAAGGGAAGATGTAAAGGAACCCCTCAAAGTGTAGTAGCTTCAAATTTTAAAAATTGATTACATTTTTACTTACATCTATAAAATGATATTCAGGCAGGAAATGGAAACTGAAAGAGACGGTTAGCACTCCACCTGCTCTCCAATGCCCGGAAATGACGCGTCCCAAAATTCCCACCCAGCGCGTTTTGTCAGCAACGTCTGGCGTCATCAGGAGTCACATGTCTGGATACATCCCTTCCATTATATATGCACACTAATGCCGCCCGGACTAAACAATTTTTAAGAAGGTTTGAATCTACTGCATGAGAGGTTCCGTTACATCTTCCCTTTGCGAGTGAGGTATATACAGGATCTTTTAAGGGTATAGGAGCACTTTATAGGAGATGGCGACGTTCAGTTGTCCATGTGTTCAGGGTATCGTTAGTGGATCAAGTATATGATATCTACTTGGGGAAACACTGGCTGGAGATATCACTTACCAGCCAGCCTGCAACAAACCAAATTGACCTGTCTAAAAGCTTACATTAAAAACAAGGGGTCTAGTTTGCACACATTTGCGTAAACTGCAGTGGCCACATCACGGCACCCCAGTGTACTGCAGTCCTACTTTATAATTTGAGAGTCTCCTAAGTTGGAGTACATATGTAATAATGGATATATTAAGAGCAAGTATGCCTGGAGGGAACGCACCCCTCCTTAAAGGTATAGGGACGCACTGGACACCCAGCAATAGCAAAATGGTAGCGAAGATATCCACAGTGCCCCTGCACCAATTCAAGAACCCTCATATTAAGATGTCATTTGGAGGTCTGGAATTCCCATCCACAACCCCACAATCCATAAATTTAATGTAGGTGCCTCAGCTGACAACAAGGGTGTTTTCACAGGATACTGGGGATGGTGAAGGTAAGGGGGAAGGGGAACCAGGCAGAGCTTTAATTCATGGTTGCATTTGAACACTCACTTTTCAGAAAGTGGATCAAAACCTGCTGGGTCCATACTGTATATGGAGCCTCTTGCTTTGTATTGTTGTTGAGTAAAGTTAAAGGGACATGACAGGTTCATTTCATTGACAGAAGCTGCAGTGGGAAAAATAATTTTTTGATCCCCTGCAGATTTTGCAAGTTTGCCCACTTACAAAGAAATGAAGGGTCTATAATTTTTATCATAGGTGTATGTTACATGATAGAGATAGACTATCGACCAAAAATCCAGAAAAAAAAACATAAAACAAATGCTATAAATGAAGTTGCAGTTCAGTGAGTAAAAGAAGTATTTGATCCCCAAGCAAAACATGACTTAGTACTTGGTGGAGAAACCCTTGTTGGCAAGCACAGAGGCCAGACGTTTCTTGTAGTTGGTGACCAGGTTTGCACACATCTCAGGAGGGATTTTGGTTCCCTCTTCTTTACAGATCTTCTCTAAATCCTTAAGGTTTCTTGGCTGTCTCTTGGCAACTCAAAGTTTCAGCTCCCTCCATAAATTTTCTATAGGATTAAGGTCTGGACACTGGCTAGGCCACTCCATGACCTTAATGTGCTTCTTCTTGCGCCACTCCTTTGTTGCCTTGGCGGTAAGTTTTGGGTCATTGTCATGCTGGAAGACCCATCCACGACCCATCTTCAGTGTTCTGGCTGAGGAAAGAAGGTTCTCATCCAAGATTTTACAATACATGGCCCCGTTCATTGGGCCCTCAATGCGGCAAAGTTGGTCTGTACCTTTAGCAGATAAACAGTCCCATAGCATAATGTTTCCACGTCCGCGCTTGACTGTAAGGATCGTGTTCTTAGGGTCATAGTCAGTATTTTTCTTCCTCCAAACAAGGCTTCCTCCAAAGAGCCCATATTTGGTCTCATCTGACCACGGCACTTTCTCCCAATCCTTCTCTGAATCATTTGTCCTGAAAATTTGGATATTAGTGCAAATTTAGAAAATTATCATGGACAGCACTCAACTGTTTTTGTTGCAAGTGCTCTAATATTGCTACAATAACCTTAATCTTCTTTAACCACTTGCCGTCCGCCCACCGTCAAATGATGGAGGGCCGGTGCGGCTCTCGTTCTGGGAAGGCGCCATATGACGATGCCCAGAATGTGCGCTATTGCCGGCCCGCGGGGTCAAGCATCGCGCCGATTGTGGGCACGCTATGTTGCTAGGAGCGGCGCGGCCCCGATCAGTGTAAAGAGCCACGGCCGCAGCTCTTTAAACATGTGATCGGCTGTGTCCAATCACAGCCGGTCACATGTAAACAAGGAAGTGCTGGTAATCGGCTCTCCTCACCTCACACTGACAGAGTGTGTGGCGAGGAGTGCCGATCAGTGACATCTCCTCTCACAGAAGACCTGGGCATGTAATCAGGGCACTGATCATCAGTGCCCTGATTACAGCAAAGCCCTAGCAGTGCCGACAATGCCACCAACCAGTGCATATCAGTGCCACCAATCAGTGCATATCAGTGCCACCAATCAGTGCCCATAAGTGCCACCAATCAGTGCCCATACGTGCCCCCAATCAGTGCCCATATGTGATGCCAGTCAATGCCTCCCATTAGTGCCCATCAGTGCTGGCCATCAATGCCCATCAGTGTTGCCCATCAGTGCCCACCAGTGCTGCCCATCAGTGCTGCCTATCCATGCTGCCTATCGGTGCCCACCAGTGCTACCCATCAGTGCCCACCACTGTCCCCTATCAGTGCCCACCAGTGTCACCTATTAGTGCCCACCAATGCCACTTATCAGTGCCCATCAGTGTGATATTATTAGTGCCTCCTCATCAGTGTCCCCTAATCAGTTACCATAAATTTCACCTCATCAGTGCCCATACATGCCACCTCATCAGTGCCCATCAGTGCAGCCTATCAGAGCACATCAGTGAAGGAGAAAAATTACTTATTTACAAAATTTACTGACAGAAAATAAGAAAAACTGTATTTTTTTTTCAAAAGGTTCTGTCTTTTTTTAGTAAATAATAAAAATACCAGCAGTGATTAAATACCACCAAAAAAAAAGCTCTATTTGTGTGAAGAAAAAGATAAAAAATGTATTTGGGTACAGTGTTGCATGACCGCGCAATTGTCATTCAAAATGCAACAGTGCTGAAAGCTAAAAAAAATGGCCTGGGCAGGAAGGGGGTGAAAGTGCCTGGTATTGAGGTGGTTAAATAAATATATCCTTTATTCAGCAGGTGATATTCAGCTTCCACAAAACCCTACTAATGGACATTTTCAAGGTGCTGTTTATTCTTCTGAGTGGTGAGTCCCTTAACAGTCCTTATGTTTTCACACATCACTATTTTATATACATTGATAAAGATTTCAGGAAAGCTGTTATACTTATATTTATAAGTCTAGGTGATGGAGTTGATTGTATTCTCATGGATATTATAATAATCCCCACTCCCCAGTACAGATAAAGCAATGGCATAACAAATTCTGCTTACATGAATGGTTACATTTCTATAGGAAATTACAATTTATGTAAATATTCCATGGACATTTTTTTTGTGTATTTTGGACAGAGGGAGCAATGTTAAAGTGGACCATTCACCATATTTTTTTTCTCACATGCACGCATGCTAAGTAATGTGTCAGTGTAACACTTCCAAGTATTTATTACCTCCCACAGAGATCACAGTCCTCCCTCCCATTTATCTTCAGAAGGATGACGCCATCTTTGTTCAGGCATCACCCAGGGTCACCATCTACACTACTAACTGGACTGAGATGCTGGTTCAGAGGTGATACAGTCACATAAATCCTGGTGTCTTTGCAAGTCTTGGTTGCACAAATTAGCCCCTGTTGCCGCCTCTCACTTTGTGGTTTGCTACAAAATTACAATGTATAGACTGATCACTGGAGGGGCAGAGTAGACAGAATAAATACGTCCTTCCCCCTGCAGCAGATTGAGGGACATCATGTTAGCATTAGCGGCTGGTGCTCAATATTTTGGGAAGGGCGGCAAACAAACCTCCCCTCCACTCGCACTGCCGCCGCCACCCACCACCGCCGCCTACTCCCAATGGAGGCTACCTAAGGAGGCAGATGACTAGGATCTGGGGTAGGGCTGCTGCTCCAGCTTGTCGAGTGGAGAGCCAGGGCTTCTCCTCCCTAAGACTCCCTAGCCAATCGGGTCTCAGGACCCGCTTCCTGATTGGCCAGGAGGAGAATCAGGAAGACAATAGAGAATATTAATTAACTATTGTCATACAACTGGCTGGGCTTAGGGCGCAGTGCTCTGCGCCCCGAGCCCACCCTTTTTTTAAGCCAATTAGAGCCTGTGCTTAAAAAAAAAACCATTAAAATCCAGACGTACGGCGCCCTACATGGAGATTAGGGGCCGGGCTCATGGATTAGGGGGGGCACCGCCCCTGCGCCCCTTATGGATGGGCTGCCACTGCATGTTAGCCTAAGTAAGGTCACTGTCAGGAATCAGCACAGGAAATGACCAGATACAGTATATGTAGCTACACAAAGAAACTGGAACCAGACCATATGTATATCTCTTTAAAGTAAGATTTATTTACAGTGGATGTAAGATAACTACACACCGGCAAAGCAATAAACATGAAATTCAAACTGAAATACAAAATGCAGCAACCTAAAAAAATAATTAAATCTAAAAAGTGTGAAATATGCAAGGCAGGGGAAAACTGGAGGAGTGGATGGGAAGGAGGCAAACAAGACTGAGAAAGGAACAACAGGGAACAAGGCAACAGGGTACAGGATAAAGGGCAAGGACAAAATCAAGAGTTAAAGTGGAATTTCCAGCCTGGGGAGGAAAAGCATTAAAAGTCAGCAGCTACATATACTCTGTAGCTGCTAACTTTTAATATAAGGACACTTACCTGTCCAGGGAGCCCACGATGTTAGCACCCCAAGCTGATCCGTCCATCGGCTTCAGGTGCAGGTGCCGACATTGCAAGTAAGGGAAGAGTCGCACAGCACTCTCAGTATGGTCCCGTCATCTTCTGGGACACACACGTCCCAGTGGCAGGCTGTCCCCCTAATCCATGCGTCCAGCCCCCTAATCTACATGTGGGGCATCAGACACATGGATTCCAATAGGTTTTTTTTTTTGGAAGCTCGTGAATAGAGCCAGAGGCTCTAATTGGCATCAGAAAAGGTGGGCTTGGGGCGCAGAGCACTGCGCCCTTAGTGCATCCAGTTGTGTGACAATAGAAAATTAATATTCGCTATTGTCTTCATGCCTCTCCTCCCGGTCAGTCAGGAAGCGGGTCGACCCAACTGGCGGAGAGGCGATCACAGTGGCCACTGTGGGAAGGAGAAGGGAAGCCACGAGGACGAACCTGCCACCATGGAGGAGGAGGAGACGAAAGAAGGAGCCAAAGCTTCTATATGGGGTAAGTGCGGGGCTGGTGGGGGGACGGGCGAGTGACCAATGGACAGACCACCGGGACCGGTGGGGAGGGCGAAGGGGGTCTTGTTTGTCGCCCCCCAAAATATACAGCACCAGCCGCCACTGACAGGTCCCAGAAGGCAACTGGGGGGGGAAGGGCTGATAAAACCATGGAAGTGATGTACCTCGCCGCAGCAACATAAGACAGAAGTCCTGAAGAAAACATGCCAAAAGGTACCAAAAAAATAAAAATTATCCAAAAACAAGGGGGCTGGGGTGTTCAATTGTTTGAGACAGTTTTGCCTTGAACTCCGCATTACTGGCAACACGGCAAACAGGGTACAAGGCAGGAGCAGCCAAAACACTGACGCAAGGAACAATAGCAAAGGTGGAGCTTAAGTACCCTCCCAGTAGGCGTGGCCAGGTAGAGCTGATCGCTGGAACATGCTGGCTGCTGGGAGACACCTGCTGGTGGACACTAAAACTGCAGCTTTCCACCCAGGGAAACACAGTGCCACGAGGTATCCTTTGCAAGAGAGATTTCCCCTCACCTCCTGCCTTGTTGATGGATTTCACCAAAACAATAATTGAGGGTAAAGCCCTTTAATGGGGACACCATTTTTAAATACAGAGGATCTAAGTCTTCCCTACTCTATCCAAAAAGCAAAAAATTGATAGGAGTTGGGCTTTCATGTGTAAGTATGTAAAGTTATTATTACTATACGGGAATAATATAGCATCAACTGTATAATATAAGGGGGGCACAGTACAGTTCCAATAAAGTTCAAAACAAAAGAGTTAGGAGGGTCCTGCTCACAGAGCTTACAATCTAAAAGAGAGGAGTGATGGTATAAAATATAACAGCAGTGGGGGATGAGCTGATGGAGGTGGTGGATGTATAGATTTTAGGTGAAGGTGGAGTAAGTTTCTCTGAATAAATGAGTTATTAGGGATCGCCTAAAGTTGTACAAAGTAGGAGATAACCAGACAGATTGGGTTAGTAGTTAGTATTTTACATTTTATCATAGGCGTGTGCAAGGGTTGTGCCTGGGCACATCCGTCAATCGCGATCTACCCGTCGATCGAGTGCAGGTGACAGGTAAACCGTGATCCTTCCTTGCCGACACCCAGAACCTGGACAGGAGAGGCAGCGGGGCCAGAATTTAGTAGGACTGACCTGTATTTTCCTCCTGCAGCAGCTGAAAGTAGGCTTCTCCTCCTCTCCCTCTCGCCGACATTCAGCTGCTACAGGAGGAAAATACAGGGGATCGGTACCAATATATGCCACCTCTCCTGTCCCTGTTCCTCTTCTGTCTGCTGCCCGAGTCCCCCTGTGTGCTCCCTTGCTCACCCCCCCCCCCCCCCCGCCATTGTTTCAGGGTGGAGAGTGGGGCAGAGGCCGGTAAATATGTGTTGGAGCTTTGGAGTGCACACCCTAATGCAATAGGCTGCACACACCTATGCATTATATACATTAGGCTAGTGGAAGACAATGGAGGGATTGGTAGAGTTGGGCAGCAGTCAAAGTACTATAGAACTATTTTTTGCATGTACGTATTTATAATAATCAACATCTGTTTCTCACTTATTTACACAGCTATTGAAAATTTATCAACTGCTGCAACTAGTAAGTGTTTTTTTTTTATTTCATTATTCAACATAATTTAAGGGGTTTGGAGGAAAATTTCCAATCAGACTTAAATGTTGTCGGTCTCTATTGTCTAGCTTTGTCATTCTACATTCTCATGCTCATTCATTGGAAATGCAAGGTGTGGCAACTCGTATCACTCAGCCCTCATATTCCAGTTATGTGACCTCCATACACTTCATGCTGATTAGTTGCTCTGGTCACCACAAGGAGCTCATTATTATTATTATTATCCTTTATGTTGTTTTAGTAAACCAGATATACTCTATGAGCAAAAATCAAGAAAGACAATTGTGTAGAACCTTGTGGCAACAGTTTGGGAAAGGGCATTTTCTATTTCACGAATGACTGAATGTACTATATATATATATATATATACATATATATACCGTATATATATATACAGTTGTGCTCATAAGTTTACATACCCTGGCAAAATGTATGATTTCTTGGGCACTTTTCAGAGAATATGAATGAGAACACAAAAACATTTCTTTCACTCATGGTTAGTATTTGGCTGAAGTCATTTATTATCAATCAACTGTGTTTACTCTTTTTATATCATAATGACAACAGAAACTACCCAAATGACCCCAATCAAAAGTTTACATACCCTGGTGATGTTGGCCTGATAACACGCACACAAGTTGACACAAAGGGGTTTGAATGGCCATTAAAGGTAACCATCCTCACCTGTGATCTGTTTGCTTGTAATTAGTGTGCGTGTATAAAAGGTCAATGAGTTTCTGGACACTTGATTGAGTTTGAACACTACTGATTGGCATTCTCAATTCTCGTATATCTTTTTATATCCCTTTCCTGTTTTATACAGTTCAACGGCCTTTTCCCACAGATCCTTTGACAATTCTTTTGCTTTCCCCATGACTCAGAATCCAGAAACATCAGTGCAGCACTGGATGAAAGATGCAAGGGTCTGTCAGGAGTCCAGAAACTCATTGACCTTTTATACACACACACTAATTACAAGCAAACAGATCACAGGTGAGGATGGTTACCTTTGATAGCCATTCAAACCCCTTTGTGTCAACTTGTGTGCATGTTATCAGGCCAAAATCACCAGGGTGTGTAAACTTTTGATCAGGGTCATTTGGGTAATTTCTGTTGTCATTATGATATAAAAAGAGTAAACACAGTTGATTGATAATAAATGGCTTCAGCCAAACACCAACCATGAGTGAAAGGAAAGTTTTTGTGTTCTCATTCATATTCTCTGAAAAATGGCCAAGAAATCATAAATTCTGCCAGGGTATGTAAACTTATGAGCACAACAGTATACATACTATATGACTTTGATTATTCTGATTGCTCACTTGTAATCTCCTGATACAGACATCCTGCTTTAATTTAAGCTATCTTTTTCATTAGGTCTGCTCTACCCATATGACTCTATAAATCGGACTACCAGTCCAGCATCGGATGATGGTTCTTCTCCGTTAATACCTCTCTCAATAAGTCTTCCTTTGTATGGGAATACTTACAATTCTTTGTATGTAAGTAGGAAAGATGGACTCCTGCAAACTGTCAACTGGGTATATTTTATAAAGTTACCAGTTCCTCAATAGATCGCTCACTCTAGTGACCTCTCAATGCCCATTTTCTGTTAGAACTTGTATACGTTCCGCTGACCATAAGTCTTGAGTACAAAAAAGAAAAGTGGTAGGATCTACCTATTCTCCTGGCCATCTCTTTAGGTTGGGTATTTGCATTTTCAGGGTTTTTTATCAGAAAATAGGTGCAGGAACTGAGACCCCCCCCCCCCGCCCCATAATGTGGCTCATTGTGCATGCCGCTTCAAATGGTGGGTGAGGCCAAATTGCAATGGGAGAGTCTTAAAGGGGTGTTGTTAATTTAAAATAGTCTAGGAGTGCATAACACACACAGTAGTTGGGTTCAGTAGTGCAGTATACATAGGGCGCTGGGTTTAGGAGTGCCTTACATACAGAGTCCATGTTTTCACAGACCAGCTTACTGTTCAACTAAAAATTACATCCCCCAGATTCTCCCCGCCCCCCCCCCCCCCCCGTGCAGAGGTCTTCCCCAAAATTCCCCCCCAAAAAATCCTAACTGCTTCATTATTTACTTTTAACTACGGAACCCTATGTTGTCTTTTCTGTCCCTCCCCATCAAGTAAAAATCTTCCACAGTAAAAATATTTCACCCCCTAAAAAAAAAGCAGCACCCATCATTCACTTCTGTACCCCCTGTCCACAGCTCACCTCTACAACCCTTGTCCATCAACCACCTTGGCACCTCCCATCTACAGCTCACCTCTGCACCTCCCATCTACAGGTCACCTCTGCACCTCCCATCTACAGGTCACCTCTTCACCTCCAATCTACAGCTCACCTCTTCACCTCCCATCTACAGCTCACCTCTTCACCTCCAATCTACAGCTCACCTCTTCACCTCCCATCTACAGCTCACCTCTTCACCTCCAATCTACAGCTCACCTCTTCACCTCCCATCTACAGCTCACCTCTGCACCTCCCATCTACAGCTCACCTCTTCACCTCCTATCTACAGCTCACCTCTGCACCTCCCATCTACAGCTCACCTCTTTACCTCCTATCTACAGCTCACCTCTTCACCTCCCATCTACAGCTCACCTCTTCACCTCCCATCTACAGCTCACCTTTTCACCTCCCATCTACAGCTCACCTCTTCACCTCCCATCTACAGCTCACCACAGCACCTCCCATCCACAGCTCTCCTCTGCATATCCCCATCTGTGGCTCCACTTTGCCCCCCCACCCTTGGTGCACCTCTACACCCCCGCCCATGGCTTACTCCTGCGACTCTGTCATTTCTGCACCACTATCTGCAGCTCACTTCTGCACTCCTGTCTCCAGTTCACCTCTGCATCCCCATTCACAGCTCACCTCTGCACCCCTGTCCGCAGCTCACCTTTGCACCCTTGTCCACAGGTTCCCCTCTGCACACTTCCCCCATTCCACGGCTCACTTGAAACCTCCCCTCCCCCAACAGCTCTGCAACCCTATTTCACAGCTCCTTACCTTTGCATCCTCCATACACATCTCACTTCTGCACCCTCCCTCAGCTCTGACCTCTGCCCCCCCCCCTTCTCCACTGCCCCCACCTCTGCACAACTCCTGCTCCACTGCCCTAATCTTTGTCCCTGCACCCTCAATGCTCTACCATAAAAGTGCTTACCTTTGCAATTCAAAATGCACCTCTCAGCAGCCAGCAGGCTCTAGTACCTCCTGCAGGTGCTGTTCGTTTTGCCACACAATTCACCAAGTGCACATTCATTTGTGACTTTGTTTAGCAGAAGCTAGATCATCCAATGGGGCATCATCAGCTGGGAGAGGTGCAGGAGCTGCCAGGAGAGGTACTCTTTTATATGGAAAAACAGAAGCAGAGCTTCTGCACTTCCATTTGCCAATAGGGAGCAGTAACCACAGGGGGCAGTGCTGGAGGTGGTGGAATGGAGTTCCACCACATTCTGGCTGAAAAAAGCCCTTACCTTATTTCTCCTTGTTTTTATTTTTTTTTATGATACCCGGCAAAGGGGTTCCCTTAGATGTGTAAGTATGTGCTCCCAGAGTTGCACGAAAGAAACAAGTAGAGTTACAAAGGATCCTTTTTTACAAGTTACCTTTGAGGGAAGTAAATTGTTTTTCTTGGTAGAGATATAAAGATTTGTTATTATCCAGGTACCCAAAAATCCACCCATTCAACATTAAATCCTAGGTTCATTGTAATCAATTGACTAATCACTAGTCTAGGCATAAATTGTTGTCTGTTGCTTTTATTGGGGGCATTAATAGTGCAGGTGGTTTGAATTTAAGCAGTAGTCACAAAGTCTGAATAACTGATGTGTGTATGTGATAGCACTGGGCCAGTTAAAGTGAGGCTTGGTTCTGATGGATATACAATGGATTGCATCCTCTTTCAAAGGAACTGATACATAATGAAGGTATAGTGTAGGCGGACCTTGTTCTCATCTTTCAGTAGGTGATAAACTCTGGGGTGGGTATTTTGCATGTGTGCCAGCCTACGCATGCAGATTAAGGCGCTTCTTACATTAGGATCTTGTAAGTGCAATCTTTTATTTAAATTTAAATACAGCTTTGGGGGATTTTACACTACGTGGAGCCTTTTCTATTTTGGTGCATTCCAATGATTATTGTATGGGGAGGATTGATGTCCCTACTTAGAAGACTTCCCTGAGATAAAGGCCCTGGCTGGGTATGGAGCCACAGTTATATGACCTCTTGTAAAAAGAGATCTACACAACCTGGTAAGCGAGCCCTTCAATCTTAGATGGTGGTGCCTACTGACCGGACCCCTTTTCAAGGTGGTGGATGGTTGTGAAAACTTACTTGGATTATTGGATAAATTCACAGAACATTTTTATATATTTTTTCATATTTATTACTAATTTTATCATTTTCACATTTGTATGTTATATTTCTTTAGTGCAACTTTATAGAATTATATAGCTCCTCAATACCCACCCCGGAATTCAGAATGGAGCACTCATAGACACTCTGGGGTTAATTTACTAAAGCTTGAAAGGGCAAAATTTGGTGCACCTCCACCCAGAAACCAATCATCTTCAAGGTTTTATTGTCAAAGCTTGATTGAACAAGTTGAGGTTAGAAGCTGATTGGCTACCATGCAAAGCTGCACCATTTTGTGCACTTTGCAGCTTTAGTAAATCAACCCCTCTGTTTAGTCATTTGGATGCATCATATGTCGGTACTGATGTTATAAGCCTGAAATATGCCAGTGTATTGGCAAATCTGGGCATTGCAGTACACCAGATGTCAGCTATCATTCACCATGTACTTCAATACAGTAAAGGCTCAAATCCCACTATTAGATGGCCCTGGGGGCCTTTATTCAGACATGTGCTTGGATTTTATTATATTTTTTAACTTTTGGTATTGTGATTCGAATAGTTGGGAGCTATGCTTGTGTAATGTATATTAACCATGGAGTTGGAGCAAAGACTGTGAGACCTCATGATTTGAGGATCCGAGAGAAAAGGAGGATACTCAGTAATTTATCTCACTGGATACTTTGGGGTTGATTTACTAAAGCTTGAACGTGCAAAATTTGGTGCAGCTCCACACAGAAACCAATCAGCTTCAAGGTTTTATTGTCAAAGTTTGATTGAAGAAGCTGAGGTCAGAAGCTGATTGGCTGCCATGCACAGCTGCACCAGTTTTTGCACTCTCCAGTTTTAGTAAATCAACCCCTTTGGGTCGACCTACCCATTATCTGAAGAATAGCAAACTGTTCTATATGGACTGCTAGCAAATTAAGATTAGTCTATTTTCTATATGTGTTAATGACCTGAGGGAGAGTAGGGTTCTTTTGTAGAAGTTTGCCCCTCATCACCACAAATAAAAATACTTTCAGCGCAAAACCCTAAAAATATCAGATTAATAGAACACAGACTCTGCCATTGCCCGGTGTGAATTAACGTTGGCATCTTTTTGTTTGAAAAAACAGGTTGATAACAATGGACTGCTATCATTCAATGCTCAGATTTCATCCTATACACCCCAACAGCTCCCTGTTGTAGGTCGAAATAATCCATTCCTCGCTGTGTTCTGGGCCAATGTGAATAATGCGATGTCAGGGAACATATATTACCTGCAGAGCACAGATCCAAGTCTTTTGGCCCTGGCTACCTCAGATATCAGAAACTACACCGCGGATCTGACCTTCACAGCCAAATGGGTGTTTGTGGCCACCTGGGATAAAGTTCCGTACTTTGGATCCTCATCAACCAAGGTATGGTGACTCAGGCTCATGATTACTGTGTTCTGTTGTAAAGGTCAAAATCTACAGGTCCACTTGGGATTGATTCAGTGAAAAACATAGAATGATCATAATTGAATCTTCTAATTCAGAATTATCAGAAGCTCCGTATAATGCACATGGGGGCAAGAAACAGTTTTTCTGACACATTTCTCACAAACATTTTTAGATCTCACATATGCAAAATCAATGGTTCAAAAATATTTGATCCATGTGAGGTCTCATCTAAGGGGAATCAAGCATTTTGTAAATAGTTCTGCAAAAAATGACAGTTTTACATCTATATAATTGGGTGAATCTAAAAACGTGATCAATTGCCTGACCTGATCACTTTTATGTGTAAATGTACTGCTTGAGAAGGCCACCCAGGCAATAAAGCTTATCATTAAAGGGTATGTCTGCTTCTAAGCTAGGAACACCTTGTAAGGGCCGTATTCCACTACAATGTTTGGTGACTTCTGCAAACACAGAGATTATACTTTTAATCTCAACCTTTGTTTCATTTATAAGTAGGTTACAAAGGCTCCCAACACTAAACATTGGGGTACACTACTAATGACCTTGGACCTTTCCAAATATAAACCATTAAAGTGGTTGTAAAGCTTTTTTTTTTGTATTAAAATAACAAACATGTCTATACTTACCTGCTCTGTGCAATGCTTTTGCACAGAGCAGCCCCAATCCTCTTCTTCTAGGGTCCTCCACCTCGCTGCTGCGTCTATTGACACAGACAGTGGGTCCCCCCCCCCCCTGCTTCCGTTTCACAGGATTTGATTGACAGCAGCAGGAG
>BLSH010319473.1:81121-94145 GCA_018402905.1 Glandirana rugosa | reverse complement strand
GGGGAATCAAGCATTTTGTAAATAGTTCTGCAAAAAATGACAGTTTTACATCTATATAATTGGGTGAATCTAAAAACGTGATCAATTGCCTGACCTGATCACTTTTATGTGTAAATGTACTGCTTGAGAAGGCCACCCAGGCAATAAAGCTTATCATTAAAGGGTATGTCTGCTTCTAAGCTAGGAACACCTTGTAAGGGCCGTATTCCACTACAATGTTTGGTGACTTCTGCAAACACAGAGATTATACTTTTAATCTCAACCTTTGTTTCATTTATAAGTAGGTTACAAAGGCTCCCAACACTAAACATTGGGGTACACTACTAATGACCTTGGACCTTTCCAAATATAAACCATTAAAGTGGTTGTAAAGCTTTTTTTTTTGTATTAAAATAACAAACATGTCTATACTTACCTGCTCTGTGCAATGCTTTTGCACAGAGCAGCCCCAATCCTCTTCTTCTAGGGTCCTCCACCTCGCTGCTGCGTCTATTGACACAGACAGTGGGACCCCCCCCCCCCCTTGCTTCCGTTTCACAGGATTTGATTGACAGCAGCAGGAGCCAATGTAAAGAGGGAGTTTATAACTACGGCGCTAGTGTGTTGGGATGAATGTAAAGTGACTGGTATATGTAGTATGGAGTAAAACAGTATATTTGCAGCGCAGTCCTGAGTCAGTAGGGTAGGCTCTCCCTACGTAACTAGGGTAATGTGTGAGCAGGAGATCAGAGAGTCTACACATGGGGTGATGAAAATATAAACAGCAATAAGAGCCGTTGCTGGTAAACTGTCTCTGTAGCACTGGCGTGGCTGCACCTCTGGGAAGTAATCGAGCTTCTATGGTAAACGACAAAGAACAAAAAGTGCGCCTCTAAGTGCAGTAATTGAGTAAAACATCATTTATTAAAACTTGTATAAAAAACTACTCACAATGGTAGTGATCAGGTGAGCGTTGCAGTTGTAAGCCACTGCTAGCTGTGTGGGAGTCCTGGAGGATGTGCTCCTGGGGTAGGGATGGGACTGCCTGGTAGTGGTGGGGTGGGAAGGAAGCGTCGGTGGCTCCCAGCGTCTCCTCCTCCTAGCCACTGGTGGAAGATCTGATCGTTCCGATCCGTTCGTTCCCAGCAGAGCAGTCTGTCTCCTCTCATCCAGTGAACAGCAGGAAAGTGTGTGATCCGGCGACGCGTCGCGGGGCTCCGCCCCCTTCTTCAGGTCATATATACGGCCATATACGGTCATATATATGATGTTTTACTCAATTACTGCACTTAGAGGCGCACTTTTTGTTCTTTGTTGTTATGTAGTATGGAGGCAGCTCCTCTAAGAGAAATTAGGTCCTGGTGACCCAATGGTAAATGAAGGAGAGGAGGCCAAAAGGGCGCCATCCTGGATGGTCTGATGGTGCAAATTAGAGATGACACTAAGAGGGATGTGACAGGGGGGTGACAACTTAGGCAAAGGATATATGGCAACAATGACTGGTATGGATGAGGGATGGGGATGGGAGAAACAACAATAGGAGTTATAATACTGGTCAATAATGCTAACAGAAGGTAAGCGTGTAAAGGATGAACAAAATTTGTTAAAAAAGCATGAAACACAAAAAACAAAACAAAAAAAAAAGGCAAAATTCAACAGATAGGGGAAAGTCCCGGATAAAAAGAGTCTAAAAAAAGCTCTAAGTAAAGGAAGTCATAAAAGGTTAATGGATTATTCAATATAAAAAGGTTAAAAACAATAGTAGTGGCTCACTTGGGTAGAGGTCCGGCAAATGGAGTAGAAAGGAGAGCCGTTTTGGCCTCAGAAGCGGTCAGTCCTTTGGTGTGTGTGTTACCAAGTGGAACCAAAGTGGAAGGGGGGGGGGTGCTGGTATACTGGCAGCCAATGGAGATGATGACAGGCAATAGGTGATCTCGGTGGTGAATAGTTGCCTGCTGTGATGGAGATGTCAGCAGCACTGACATGTCAGGCTGAGGAGCCTGATGAGGCTGGATGCAGTGGGTCGGTGTACTAGAGGCCGACAGGAGGGCAAGATCTGCTGTGACGGTGGTCAGCTGTTCAGGCAGGATAGAGTGTCGGTACTCACAGGCAGGAGCAGCAGGGTCGGGACCATGTGTCAGCGAAACACTGGGGGACCCGTTGCCCTGCGGTGCCCTGGTGTCTCCAGTTCGTTGATAGCCTTTGGGGGTCACTGAGGAATGATGTGTCTCCACGAGGAAGGAGTGGGGAGGAAGCATGATTACTGGTTTTGGGGGCTCCGCCCCTTTTTCAAACCAAAATGGTTTGAAAAAGGGGCAGATCCAATGGATCCTGACGATATCATTTTGTCCAATGAGGAGAGAGACAGCGCCTGTAGCCACAGCTCACGTGCGTATCGCTGGATCGGATCAAGCTCAGGTAAGAAAACGCGGGGGGTCTGGGGGAGAGCTGCATCACAGAAGGTTTTTCACCTTAATGCATAGAATGTGGAAAAGCCTTAAAGCGTAAGTAAACCCATCGTTTTAATAGTTTCAAAAAACAGTCACATTCCCGGCATGCAGCCAATGCTAACTGTTCCATTGGTTGTGCTCTCAACCAAGCTGTCAACCATCCAATGGCTGGTGTCATAACTGACCACAAGCGCAGCATCATGGCAGTTAAAGATCAAACAGAGGCCAAGATGGCAGCTTATTTGGCAATAGGAGGGCTTACCTTCACTTTAAGGCTTTAGAACCACTTTAATCACTACTCATGAATACAGACTCCATAAACAAGGTCCTCTTTTACACTGACTTTTAGATCACTTCTCCCACAGACAAACGCTACCACCTTTTCATTTTACCCTGTCTCTCTGAAAGAAATTTTGAAGGAAGTAGTATTATCCACTTGCTTACTGGACACTTAAACCCCCCTCCTGCCCAGACCAATTTTCGGCTTTCAGTGCTGTCGCATTTTGAATGACAATTGAGCGGTCGTGCAGTGTTGTACCCAACAAAATTTTTATAATTTTTTTCCCACAAATAGACCTTTCTTTTGGTGGTATTTGCTCACCTCTGCGGTTTTTATTTTTTGCGCTATAAACAAACAAAGAGTGACATTTTTGAAAAAAGAACAATATTTTTTACGTTTCGCTATAATAAATATCCAAAAAAATATATATAAAAAAAAATTATTCATCAGTTTTGGCCGATATATATTCTTCTACATATTTGGGACCAATGACATTTATAGAGCGATCAGAAATGTACATATCCACTGATTACTGTGTAAATGTCACTGACAGTGAAGGGGTTAACCTGCAGGGGGAGATCTAGGGGTTAACTGTGTTCCCTAGGTGTGTTCTAACTGTGAGGGGGCTGAGCTGCCAGGGGCATAAGAGATCTAACTGATCCCAGTGACAGGAATCAGTAGATCTCTTACATGCCGCCTGACAGAATGGGAAACCGTGCGTGTTTACATCGGTGGTTCCCCATTTTTCTTCTCTGCCAGGTCATCGTAGGTAGCCGGCGGACATCGATCCGCCGGACTCGCGGCCTCACTGCTGCCGAGTGTGGCAGGCACTACCCGAGCATGAGCGAGCCGCCGTTTATAAACTGTGATTCGCAGGACAGCACCACTATGTACGCGAAGCGGTCAGAAAGTGGTTCAAGAGTCGACTCTTCATTGCCTTAGAACTTAGGCAACAAGTAAGGAAAATGTAGGAAAACATGAAAAATTAATAATTAGGGCTCTGATAAATGTGCCGTTGACTTCTACATTTAGGGGCCCTAAATCAGTTTTAAAGCATTGTTTTTCATCGTTTCATCTCAGGTCAACACATTCCAGGTTGTATTGATCACTGATGAGAGGTCCACATATGTTTTATATAACTATGCCGACATCCAGTGGACAACCGGAACAGCCAGCAGTGGTAATGCCACTACAGGACTTGGAGGAATTCCGGCTCTGGTAAGTAAACCTAAAATTCAGAACTTTTTAATCCCGCTATTTAAGCTTTGCTTATGCCTTGCATGTTCCTTCATTATTTTATCTCAATTCACATCATCTAAATGGGAGAGCCCACCATATTTAAATTCCAAGACCAGTCAAAAGTTTGCATTTCATTATTGATAGAACAAAAAAGATTAGAATCCTCAAGTTTTTATTGCTTGCGGTGATTGTAAGGATCTTATGTTAGGGAAACAGGAGAGAAATTGCAAACAAGGGTGAATTTGCACGGACATTCCATCAAGGAACATAAAGAAGACAGTTTCTGTACACCTGTGGGACATCACTTCTCACAACCGGACCACACTATTGAAGACCTCAATGTTTTAGTTCTTAAAGGGAATTTCAGAACTATCCAGGAAAGGAAAAAGTTTGAACTAAAAATGATACTTCTTTTTCATACAAAAAATAATAATTTAAATACGGGTTTTCTTACCCATTATCCTACAGTTGTACGACACCATCTGTGACTGTCACCCCTCCCCAGTCTATAGCTCTCCCTCTGTCTTATCTTACCAACTCTGCTGCTAGCTTTATTACCATTGCCATATACGTTGGCTTGTGTGTGTTTGTTTTTCTTTTTTTTTCCTTTCCCTCTGAGATTGTTTTTTTTTTATTTTAACATTGTAACATTCTACTAAAACTTTTGTGAATCGGTACTGGTTGGACATTGAAGAAGGGGACACGCCCCGAAAGCTTGTCCTGAAAAATTGTATGTTAGTGCAAATAAAAAAAGTATCACAGACAGTACTCAAGTTTTTATTGAAATGTATGTTGGTACTGGGGAGAATTCCTCTAACTTCCTGTCTAGAATGTCTGAAAGTGCTTTATTGCTACATGTGCCTTCCTGTTCTTGTGATGATCACCCCCCTCCCCATTTCTCTTACGAGTGTCACAGGGACAGCAAGTGAAGGCCACACAGTCTCCCTTCCTCAGGGCTGGAGGAAATGGCTAGACATGTGCAATTCGTTTTAATCCCAATGTGTATTTGGATTTTTAATAAATACCGAAATTCGGATGTATCCAAATCTCCAAATGAAATACTAAGGAATCTCCTTGAAATCCGCTTAGTTTTTTTTTTAGTTTATTCGTTTTTAATGAATTACAAATTTTCGTAACGATTCGAATTTGGATTGGTTGAAAGAAGATCAAACCAATTAGAATTCTGTGTGAAGAATAGCTGGTTGTTAAGGAGCGGGCTGACAAGGCAGTTTCTGCGGTCCTTAACAACCGATGACTCAACAGCTTCCCCGCTGAGAACTGAAATGTAAACAAAAATGGTGGCAATAGAAAATTTTGAAAAAAAAACAGCATAGGGTCCTCCTCCCCCCAAATTCATATCAGGCCCTTGGGGTCTGGTATGGATTTTAAGGGAAACCTCATGCCAACATTTAAAAAAAAATGGCGTGGGGCCCCGCAAAATCCATACCAGACACTTATTCGAGTATGCAGCCTGGCAGGCCAGGAAAGGTGGGGTTAAGCAAGTGTTTACCAGGCCACATGCCCTCAACATGGGGGGGGGGTGCTTTGCCTCCCTTTCTTTGCTTGCCAGGCTGCATGCTCATATAAGAGTCTGTGTGGGTTTTGGGGGGGCCCCACGCTGTTTTTTGTTTTTCAAATTTTGGCGTGGGATTCCCATTTAAAATCCATACCAGACCTGAAGGGCCTGGTATGGATTATGGGGGGGGGCTCACGCTGTTCTTTTCTTGACTTTTCTATTTCCTTTGTTTACATTACAGCTCAGGAGAGAAACCCGTTGACAGCTGATGAGTCATTTATTGTTAAGGACGCAGTGGCCGGCTTCCAGGGCTGCTCCTTCACAACCAAGTATTCTTCACACAGAATTTGAATCAGTCGATCATTTTCCGACCGATCCAGATTTGAATTGTTCCGAAAATTTGGAATTTACTAGAAAATTAATAAACAAAATTAAATGAAACTAAACTAAATGAATTCCGAAAGGAATAAACTAATGAAATTAGTAACATAGCAAATCAATCTGAAACTAAACACATTTTTCCGTTCTGCACATGTCAAGAAATGGCCGAAAGTTAAATAATCATTGTCTTCTGTCATCTTTCACTGCAGTTTCTAGTTCTCCACCCCTTTTTTCAGGGCCAAACCCTTTATTTAAAGTGGTAGTAAACCCTCCTATCATTTTCAGCCAAGGAAGCTGCCATCTTGGCCTCTGTTTAACCTCCAACTGCCATGATGCTGCACATGTGATCAGCTATGACACCAGCCATTGGATGGTTTGACAGTTTGGTTTAGAGCACAAGCAATGGGAGTGTTACATTTCCGGCACGTGCCGGAAATGTGACTGTTTTTTAACCTGTTAAATGCATGGGTTTACTACCGCTTTAAATCTAACGTTAGCATCAACAGCTTTATTTGAACTGCCGTGTGGTGCAGAGGTGGTGCCATCTAGTGGACTGCGGAAGAATGGAGCATGTCAGCACATCACACCGGCGTTGTAGTGTAAACAGCGCACATTGAAAACAATTATTTTCTATGGACTCTTGTGGTATCCAAAAAAAGTCACCACATACGTAAAGTAAATGAACCGTTACACAAATTTTTCAGAACGCAAAGCTGGTCTGCATTTATCTAAATGTACGTATTATTGCATTTTTGTTTTCCTGCCTATTCCTATTATTCCTATTCCTTCCTATTATGAACTGGGTAACATAGTGATTTTATACTCCGCAGGCTGGACTGAACAATGCAAATGGCAGTGATTTCTACACTATCCCCGGTTCACTTACTTCAACTGTTATCGACATAGCATTCATGAGCAATGTGAACCTGCCGGGGCGTTGGGCTTTTAAGGTGGATAGTGAAATCGAAGTGTTGGGCAATATCTCAGGTCAGTGGAAGAATTAGGTTTAATATAAAATCTTATATTTCCCCTAGTGGTGACGATATAGGAACTACAGTATATACTGTATATTAACAGCTAATGTTTTATACATAGACCCCATAAACTACCATTAAAAGTAGTTAAGCTGTAGCAAAAATGTCAGGCAAGTAGTTCTTAAAATTACAAGTATTAATTTTTTTTTTTATTCGCTGGCCCAAAAAATTATATCTTGGTCATTGCTGCAACTGCAGTGATGGTTCTAAAAATTACAGTATTCGGTTTTTTTTTTTATCCACCTCCGCGTCCATATTTTTTTTTTTTTACTAGAAAACTATATAGAATATATATATATATATATATCTATATATATATTTTTTTTTTTTTTTTTTACTAGAAAACTATATAGAATATATGTATTTTTTTTAAGCGGAGGCCCTACAGAATAAAATGGTGGGTGTTGCATATTTTTATGTCACACGGTATCTGCGCAGTGGTTTCTCAAATGCAAACCTTTGGGGAAAAAATACACGTTAAATGCATAAAAACACAGCATAATACCCAATTTCTTGGTAAAATATAAAAGTTGATGTTACGCCGAGTAAATAAATAAATAAAAAAAAATATATACATATAAAAATAAATAAATAAATAAATAAAAAGGGGCAGACTCGATGGACTACTCAGTCTTTTTCTGCCGTCACTTTTCTATGTTTCTATGTTTCAAACATGTCACGCTTTAAAATCGCATATACCCGTGGAACAGTGCCAAACTATGGTACATAAAAATCTCCATAGACGACGCTTTAAAAGATCCTTTACAGGTTATCAGTTTAGAGTTACACAGGAGGTCTGGTGCTAGAATTATTGCTCTCACTCTGATGTTTGCGGTGATACCTCACATGTGTGGTGCGATCGCCATTTACATATGCGTGCGGGACCAGCGTGTGTGTTCCCTTTGCAAAGTGGTATGGGGGGGGGCTTTAAAAAAGTTTTGTTTTGTTTTTTTAACACTGTCCCTTGATTTTTTTTTTTTCGCTAACAACAAAAAACTGATATCTTGCTCATTACTGCAGCTGCAGTAATGGTTCTAAAAATTAGAGTATTCATTTTTTTTTATCCACTTCCATCATTTTTTTTTTTACTAGAAAACTATATAGAACCGCTATTATATATATTTTTTAAGCGGAGGCCCTCAAGAATAAAATGGTGGGGTGTTGCATATTTTTATGTCACAAGGTATTTGTGCAGAGGTTTTTCAAATGCAATTTTTTTGAAAACGAATACACTTTAATGAATTTTAATGCACAAAAACACAACATAATACCCAATTTCTAAAATGTAAAAGATGATGTTATGCCGAGTAAATAAATACAGAACATGTCACGCTTTGAAATCGCATACAGGCGGTCCCCGGGTTACAAACAAGATAGGGACTGTAGGTTTGTTCATAAGTCAAATTTGTTTGTAAGTCGGAACAGGTAAATTTTATAAGTGTAGCTTCAGCCAAAAGAAATATTTTTAAGCTTTTTGGATAGCATAGGGAAGAGTTAACACCCCTGTAATGTTTGTTTTGCTGTCTATGTTTCTGTTCAGAAGATTTCACCTCACTTCCTGTCCCAATGATAATTGGATTTTGAAAATTTTGGGTTGTTGTGGAAACAAGGATTGGTGATAAAGCATCAGTGGAGACACCTTTTTCCCATAATAACTCTTACAGGAGTGAATTTCCCTTCCTAGGGGGAGATTTCCTCTCACTTCCTGTTGTCTCCCTCCGTTTGTAAGTAGGAGTCATTCATAAGTCGGATGTTCATAACTAGAGAACTGCCTGTATACCCGTGGAACGGCGCCAAACTATGGTACTTAAAAATCTCCATAGGCGACGCTTTAAAAACCTTTATAGGTTACCAGTTTACAGCTACACAGGAGGTTTGGTGCTAGAATTATTGCTCTCGCTCTGGTGTTCGCGGCTATACCTCACATGTGAGGTGCGATCGCTGTTTACATATGCGTGCGGGACCCGCGTGTGTGTTCCCCTTTGCACGTGAGCACAGTGGGATGGGGGAGCATTTAAAAAAAAGTTTGCAATTATTTATTTTTTTTTAAACACTGTCCCTTGAATTTTTATTTTTTTGCTAGGGATGAACAACATCCCTTGTGATAGCATTGGCCGTGACAGGTCCAATTTTTGCAGAGAGCTGGGGTTTATTAAACCCCATAGCTCTCCTCTGGCCTTCAAAGCCTCAGAACTCACCATGATTGGTGTGATTTGATGCTCCTTCAGGTAATGGCTTGTTTACATGAGACCTAAACCGGAAGTGACAAAATCCTTGTAGTTTCTGACGTCACACAGTGGGAGGAATGAAATCAGTTCCTCCTGCTGTGTTTCAGGAACGGGATGCCACTATTTGCATCCAACAGGCTCCCCGATCGCACAGGAGAGCCTGGTAAAGGCAGTGGCAGGAGGGGGGGGGGCATTCAGGGGCACACCTAGAGCATTTGGCACCTGGGGCGGATTCTATATCTGACACCCCCCCCCGTCTGGCATCCCCTTTCACTGATCATGTGACAGTGTACAGGCAATATGATTGGCTGCTAGACCCAAGCACCGTCACATGGTCAACCATACCTGGAAGTTCCGGGTGTTGTCACCAGCTGTGACAGAGGTGGAGGTGGCTTAGGAGAAGACACAATCACTCTGTCCCGCACCCGGCATTCTATATACCACCCAGCTTCAATAATCTGCCCCGTCTTCAATAATCCGCCCTCTTCCTCAATAATCCACCCCTATGCCCTCCATATCCTCTATAATCCCCCATAACACACTTAGTATTCTCACACTCACAGTGCAGGGTCGGGCTCTGTGGTCATACGCCCGGCCGGTGCTCCCTCCTCCTCCAGCCCGGTACACACCGCTCCTCCTGTCAGTCTAATTCTCCCAGTTTTGGTCTCCCGCACAGCAAGCTCTCCCTATCCCCTCCTACATATTTGAGTATAAACATCCGCCCTATGCGATACGTCACCCAATCACCATGACGGGGCGCTGCTGAAGGCAGTTTTTTTTTTGTTTTCCAAATAACTTTATTGAGATAATTGTGGTGAAGTGTCACAGGACTCAGATAGTCTGTGATGTGACGCCGGTCTTGTCCACTAAGTTAGACACCCCCCAATGTGTGGCACCCGAGGCGGACCACCCAACCCCCCCCCCGCGTTGGTACGCCACTGACCCCATTCCAATGCCTGTAAAAAATAATCCAGCAGTTCTTTAGCTGCTCGGATTACTTTTACAAAGTGCAGAATTGCTGACACCAAAAAATTATATCTTTGTCATTGCTGATGATGGAGATATCACACTTCCCATCCAAGGACAATCAGGTATGTCCTATGCAATGTAAATGTAAAATGGAGCTATAGGCAAAACGCAAACATGTCATGCGTGATGCATTCTGTCCCTTGCTTTAGCATAGCAATTTTTGTTTTTCTGCCTCCTCCCTTATAAAACAGTTTATTACCTGTTGTTCTTTCCAGTAGATCTGCTATTTTTCCACTCACAGGCCAAGCCGTCCAGCAAAAGCGACAGTTACAGGTATTTGGACAAACCGCCAGGGGTGCTTATTATGGTCATCTTTTGCTCATATATTTTAGCTTTTTTTTTTTTTTTCAAAAGAAACCAAAAAATGTTGCTGTAAGCTGGTATTGGGATTTAATTTGCTTGTCCATAGTCAATTTAGGTCTACCCTGCCCACAGGGTGACCCAACGCAGTGTCATTTCACTGCAGGATGAACGGTACTGACCCCCCGTCAAAGAATAATAGATTTACTGATAGATTTAAGAAATAGAAAAACAATGTTATAGGGGGACTCGGAGAATAAAGAAACCTCTTTATCAGTTAAGATCAAATTCATCTATATACTGTCAGACATGCAAAACATACACTTATGCCTACCACCAGGGCTGTTAACATTTTGGAAGCTTGTCAGTTTTTCTAATATCAGATGGCTTAAAATGTGGTGACTTTCGTGATACAGACATAAAAAGAGAATACGTAAATGACCAAATCTAACTGTATTTCTGTGTTTTTTTAGTGTATTCAGCACCAAATTTAACATCAACACTTCTTCCAACCACAAGAAGTGCAACTTCTGCTGTGACAAGAACTGTAACGGAAACAGAGACCATTTCATCAGGACTACCCAGCAGCACCTCCAGCTCTTCTACAGCCTACGATTTATCTACTGATCAGCTTTTCACTTCTTCCTCCCTAACAAGCACTGTTCCAGTAGACACTACTTCTTTAGATGTTCCCCAAACCGTTGACACCACCCATTCATACTTTCCCAGTACAGTTCCAATAGACACATCATCTTCAGGCATCTTCACCACTATCCTGGAAGATACTTCAATGATTACCGTTACTGTTCCTGTGGACACCTCTTCTTCATATGTTTCCAGTACTATTCCATTAGACACTACTTCAAGCATTGTCAATACTGCTTCAGTAGAAACTGCCTCTTCAGACTTTCCTAGTATATTTCCAATAGACACAACTTCCTTAGGAATCTTCACCACTGTCCCAAAAGATACTTCATCCTCAGAGACCTCCATTACTGTTCCTGTAGACACCTCCTCTTCAAATTTTCCCAGTACTATTTTATTAGACACCATTTCTTCTGGCATTCCCAATACTGTTTCAGTAGAAACTTCCCCTTCAGACTTCCTTAGCACATTTCCAAAAGACACAACATCTTCGGGGATCTTCACCACTGTCCCAATAGATACTTCATCTTCAGAGGTTTCCATTACTGTTCCAATAGACACCTCCCCTTCATATTTTCACAGTACTGTTCCAGTAGACACTTCACCTTCCGATAAGTCTAGTCCTGTTGCAGTGGGCACCCCCTCTTCATATACTCCTGTAACAGTTACAGCAATAGACACTACTTCATCAATAGTTCCCAGTACTATTTCAGTAGAAACCGCAACTGCAGACTTTACTAGCACATTTCCAATCGACCCAACCTCTTTAGGAATCGTCACCACTACTTTCCCGATAGATACTTCATCTTCGGAGATTCCCATTACTGTTTCAGTAGACACCTCCTCTTCATATTTTGACAGCACTGTTCCAGTAGACACTTTACCTTCAGATAACCCAAGTACTGTTGTAGTAGAACCCTCCCCTTCATATTCTCCCATTATAGTTTCAACAGTCACCTCCTCTTCAATAGACATTACTTCATCAATAGTCCCCAGTACTGTTTCAGTAGAAACATCCCCTTCAGACTTTGCTAGCACATTTCCAAAAGACACAACTTCTTTGGAAATCGTCACTACTGTCCCAATAGATACCACATCTTTAGAGATTCCCATTACTGTTCCAATAGACACCTCCTCTTCATATTTTGACAGCACTGTTCTAGTAGACACTGCATCTTCCAATAACCCTACTACTGATATAGACACTTCCTCTTCATATTCTCCCATTACGGTTCCAGCAGACATCTCCTCTTCAAAAGACACTACTTTGTCAATAGTCCCCAGTACTGTTTCAGCAGATATTGCCCCTTCAGACTTTTCTAGCACATTTCCAATAGACATAACTTCCTCAGTAATCTTCACCACTGTCCCAGTAGATACCTCAACTTCAGAGATTCCCATTTCTGTTCCAATAGACACCTCCTCTTCATATTTTGATAGCACTGTTCTAGTAGACACTTCATCTTCCAATAACCCTACTACTGATATAGACACTTCCTCTTCATATTCTCCCATTACGGTTCCAGCAGACACCTCCTCTTCAAAAGACACTACTTTGTCAATAGTCCCCAGTACTGTTTCAGTAGACTTTTCTAGCACATTTCCAATAGACATAACTTCCTCAGTAATCTTCACCACTGTCCCAGTAGATACCTCATCTACAGAGATTCCCATTTCTGTTGCAATAGACACCTCCTCTTCATATTTTGACAGCACTGTTCTAGTAGACACTGCATCTTCCAATAACCCTACTACTGATATAGACACTTCCTCTTCATATTCTCCCATTACGGTTCCAGCAGACATCTCCTCTTCAAAAGACACTACTTTGTCAATAGTCCCCAGTACTGTTTCAGCAGATATTGCCCCTTTACAGACGACCTTGGCATTACCCTCTTATACTTCTCCTTCACAGATATAGTCATCATCCCAATAACCTTCTA
>BLSH010319473.1:48415-61364 GCA_018402905.1 Glandirana rugosa | reverse complement strand
TCCACTCCGAGTGCCACACATTGGGGAGGTGTCATCCCAGCACGCCCGTCCTACCCTCCCTCGGTCCTCCCCTCCCTTGGTCCTCCTCCTTCTCCTCCAGCAATCCCTGTGACAAGGTCCTGCCTCCTATAATAAACGCCAGTGACACTGGCATTGTTCTGCCTATCACCGGACTTTAGGAGGTGGGGCCTTGTTACAGGGGCTGCTAGAGGAGAAGGAGCAGGACCGAGGGAGAGGAGGACCGAGGGAGGGGAGGACGGGAGCACTGGGATGACACTTTCCCCCTTCCCAATGTGTGGCACTCGGAGTGGAGTGGACTGACCGACCCCCGTTGACACTCTCTTCCCGCACACCCGGCACAGCTAGCAGTCCTGCAGGACACGGGTGCTATCGGGGACGGCGTTCCGCCTGTAAAAATAGTGCAGGAACGTCGTCCCCACGCATTCCCGCAAGACTCGAACCCTGATTAAAGGGATGATGTGGCAACCCTACCAGGCACCTGCTGAGGGCCGGCTGTACTGTCTTATTGCAGACATTGGTCCTTTTCTGTCTCTCACTGCCGCGCTGCTAGCTTCTCCTCCTTTCCCTCTGGCTGCCCTGCAAGGGGATTGGTTCTAGTACATGTGCCCCTTCTATCTGCTGTCCAGGCCCCCCTGTGTGCCCCTTTCCCCCGCAATGCTTCCAGAGATTCCCTCCTTTCCCGTGGGCAGCTGCTGCGGACACACAGGGGGATGTAGTTTACTGGCCCCTTCCTTTCCTGAATGAAAACACTGAGCGATTGGTAACAATCACTCCTGTGTTCATTCACCACTGATGCATAGTAAGCTGTGTTTACTATGCTATAGTTTGTGAAAAAGCAGGAAGCCTCAGAGCGCTTCCTAATCATTCATCTGTGCAGCAGAGGCCGTAGAGAAAGGGATTGATAAATTTATGTCCTCGGTCACTTTCGGCTTGGGGCCCTGTCAGGTAGGCTGTATGGGGCCCTGTGATTTCTAACAGCAGCCCTGGTCTAGAACAGTGGTCTCCAAAGTGCTTGCCCTTATCTGGCCCTTGGGAAACTATTCCACCTACTGACAGCAATAATACGGCACCATTCCCCCTACTGGCACCATCAATGGGGCACTATTCTTCCCATTGATGCCATCAATGAGACACTATTCCTATCATTGAAACCAACCATGGGGCACTAATGCCTGGGCATTTTTTACTCCCACTGCCCACAGTTCAGCCCACCTAAAGCCTAACGGACAGTAAACTGGTCCTTTGCTTATAAAGTTTGGAGACCCTTGGTCTAGAACATCTGACAGTGTTTTATTGCTATACGCGCCTTCCTGTCCGGTTCCCCCATTTCTTTTATGGGTGTCACAAGGACTGGAAGTGAGAGGACAATCTCTCCAATGGGGTCACTGACAGAAAAGGAAACCTGTCTATATGTTTACTCTTCTCCACTCTAGGTAAAATTAAAAGATAATATTTATATCTATGTTTTTTGGGGGGGATTGTGATAAGGTATAACTTTACTAGTATGCTCATTCCTTTGAGCATTATATTAGTATACAAACCAGTCATTGTCAATTGGTACCCTAATGGTCTTCTAGGGCTACTTTGTAGGACCTCATGGTCATGATAAAAATGCGTCCCGCAAAACGTTGTGATTCTACATTCCTTCACCTACAAATTTCTGTATGACCGGGATAAATATAATAGGACGCTGAAACAATGCTACTGCCATTTTTTTATAAAAATATTCATGAATTATTTAGCAGTCCAGTTAAAGTCCGCTCACCTCTCTAAAGACTCCTTTAATTCAACCTTTGTTGTGTCAGTCCTATAAGGTATAAAGACAAATTGAAACTTTATTTTTTTACGCTCGATTAACCCCTTCACTCCTAAGGGTAAAACAAATCTTAATGCCTAAGCACAATTTTGCAACTTTGACATGTGTTAGTAAAACCGTACATCACAACTACTTTGTGTATGCTGGTGGATTATACCGCGTTTTTTTTTTGTTTTTTTAGAGCAAATTGGGCTTTCATTTGGTGGTAAATGGTAATGGGTATCTCCTGATTTTTCTTTATTATCAAAGGAAAACTGTCCCAAAATAGTTTTTATTTAAAAAGAAGTAAAACTTAACTGTATATTTCTTGCTACTACCATAACCTTCCACAAAAAACAACCCAAAATAAATTTGGCGATCACAGCAATACCACATATTTGTATGGTTTTTTTGTTGATTGTACCCATACAATAGTGCGCATTTTTCTTTTTTATAATCCTGCCTAAATCACACCAACACTGATAATAGTTAGGAAAAAAAATCCTGTCCAAAAAATACTGATCCTGACCTTTAACCCTGATCTTGACTTTTGATCCTGACCTTGACCCAAACAATAACCCTCGCACTGAACTAGATCAAACCTTGATCAATTTTTTTTTGTATTTTTTTTTTTTTCAAAAAAAACACCAGTCACAGCCAGGGCTTTTTTTCTCAGAGAATAGGTGCAGGAGCTCCCCCTTTCAGAGTCAACCTTTGTCTACCCACCTCCGAGCACCGTCCCTTGGTTCCAATGCCTACCCACCTCCCAATGCCGCCTCTTTCAGAGAATACAGAACCAAGTAACAAAGTAATTTCTATTAAATTTGCAGGGGAGGGCCATCCATTAGGCAGCCACCTCTGTCCTTGCCACCCCCTCTATGCCATGGATAGATTCATGCATGAATCTATGCATGGCCACCCACGACACCCCCCCATTCATGTGGCCGGCCCCTTTGAGTCGGCGGCCGCATGAATTACCGCGGCGGGGGTTTCTATGAGCTGTAGGTTCTAATAGACTTCATTACAGTGTGGCTTGTGGCGCAGAGCGTGCCACCACAAGCCCTTAGAAAGGCAAATGAACATTTGCCTTTCTAGCACGGAACCCCACTCCTCAAATCAGGAGGCGCCGGAATGTTACCGGATTCCTGATTGGCAGAGAAGACAGGCGATCCTATTGGACGCCTTTCTCAGAGGAGGATGCCGTGGGAGCAAACACAGCACGCTCCCTGCTCACCGGACTCTGCTCTCGCTGCCTGTGCTTGTTACCCACTCATAGATGGGGTAAGTGCAAGACTTTGATGTCCTGACTGCCAGGGGGGGAGTCTGTCAGTGCTGCTCAGGGCCATCTTTAAGGCAGGGCAAAAGGGGCAGCTGCCCTGGGTCCTGTCATTGTTGTGGGGCCCAAAGCAGCTGTCTCATACTTTCCAACTATCCTGGTTTACATTCCCTTGTCCCTTGAAGTTTTAGACCTGTGCTGTGTCCCAATATCTAAGTGCTGCTACTAAAGCTGCCCAACTCTGCCCTATTGTTGTGTACAGATGACTCACCTGCAGACCCTGTGTTTACATGTAAATAACCAGCATTGATATGTAAATAGTGGCAGCCAACTGCACTGATATGTAAACAAAGGTGGCATTCATATGTATATCATGCCCCCCTGTATAACATGCCCCCCCCATCATCACCTATACTGGATGCTGCCCACTGGGGAGACAAAGGCACGCTTGAAAGGCCACAGCACATGTCAGCAGATGCATGAGGGTTTCATTGATAATTGATGGCACTGCTGTGTATCTGCTAAAGGGCAGCACATTTCTGTGCTCCCCAGTCCATAGTGTGCAGGCAGTGAGGAGATAATGTGCTGTAACCTCTAGCAACCAATCTGTGGGCAGTAATGATGTGCAGTAACCTCTAGCAACCAATCAGTGAGCAGTATTGATGTATAGTCATCTCTAGCAACCAAACAAGCAGAAAGCACGTGCTGCTTATAACCTTTAGCAACTAATCAGTGAGCAGTAATGTGTGCTGTAACCTCTAGCAACCAGACAGTAAGCGGTAATGATATGCTGTAACCTCTGGCAACCAATCAAAATCACTGCTGATCTGATTGAGTAAATTGATTTTGAGTCTATTTGCTATTTATTGTATGTCTGAGAGCAGATGGAGAGTGAAATTGCATGGGGGGGCCCAAGAAAATATTTGCCCAGGGTCCAATCAATATTAAAGACGGCCCTGGTGCTGCTAATACCCCACCTGTCTTACTGGCTGCTAATACCCCAACTGTGTTCCTGGCTGCTAATACCCCACCTGTTATACTGCCTGCCTTTACCCCACCTGTGTTACTGGCTGCTAATACCCCACCTGTGTTACTGACTGCTGATAGCCCTGGCTGTTATGTATACACCACCTGTGATCCTGAGCTGTATACTGTGTCCTGTGATGCTGAGCTGTATACTGTGTCCTGTGATGCTTAGCTGTATACTGTGTCCTGTGATGCTGGGGCTGTATACTGTGTCCTGTGATGCTGAGCTGTATACTGTGTCCTGTGATGCTGAGCTGTATACTCTGTCCTGTGATGCTGAGCTGTATACTGTGTCCTGTGATGCTGAGCTGTATACTGTGCCCTGTGATGCTGAGCTGTATACTGTGTCCTGTGGCGCTGAGCTGTATACTCTGTCCTGTGATGCTGAGCTGTATACTGTGTCCTGTGATGCTGAGCTGTATACTCTGTCCTGTGATGCTGAGCTGTATACTGTATCCTGTGATGCGAGCTGTATACTGTGTCCTGTGATGCTGAGCTGTATACTGTATCCTGTGATGCTGAGCTGTATACTCTGTCCTGTGATACTGAGCTGTGTACTCTGTCCTGTGATGCTGAGCTGTATACTCCTGACACAATATGTGGAATACAGGGACAGAGTGGGTGGGTTATATAAGGGGTGGGGCTTATGAGAAGTAGGAGGGGTCAAAATGAAGGGCAGGGCCTGATGCCCCTCCCCATCCTAAAACTTTACCAGCTGCCACTGGAAATTTGTCAATGATAAGAAAAGCAGTAAAATAGATACCCAGCAGCCAACAACAATAGACCCCCCCCATCAACAACAGATCCTCCCCCCCAGCAACAATGGACCGCTTGCAACAATATACCCCCCAGCAACAATAGACCCCCCAATTAACAACAGACCCCCCAACAACAATTGACCACTTGCAACAATAGATCCCCCAGCAGCAATAGAGCCCCAGCAGCAGCATCAAATATCCCCACAGCCAGCATCAACAGACCCCTCCTCAACCGTAGATCCCTCCTAGCAACAACTGACCCCACAGCAACATAAGACCCCACCCACAGCAACAATAGATACTTCACCAGCAACAATAGACCTCTCCAGCAACGATAGACCACCTCCAGTGAGAGCCAGTATCAAAAAACCCTGCAGCAGACCCCAGCACCCCTGGCCATTACATACATTCAGTGCTGGAGGTGCCAGAATTGCGTTCCCACTGAAAAAAAGGCCTAGTCACCGCACACAAGAAGAAATCCATGTGTGTTTGTCTGTGCCCCTGTGGAAAAGTGAATCTAATGGGAGTGGTTTCATAATTATCAATCAGCTGTGTGCCTGCAGAGCTCTAATGTGAAAAGCTGCTGGGCCTGCATCCCTTTAGATGTGTTCCTATTGGGAGTATCTCTCCAAAAATGACATTTTGGTTGTAGGGGATGCCTGAAATCTGCCTTGTATCTTAGTGCAGGCTTCTGGGAAAATTGGTGAGCCAATCACACAAGGAGGAAATTATGTTTCTGGGGGGCGTGCTGTACACATTCTGTATACAGAACATCACAAGGAAGCCATATTGCATTGCATTTTCAGAAAATTACAGCGGCTGCAGATTGAAAAGGAAAGACAATATTTAATAGCATTCAATTACAAAATGACTTGTGTCACAATTGTATATGCTATATTATTTTTTCTTAATTTGCTATCCCCCCCACGAAAGTGTAGTTACCCTTTTATATATACACATTTTTCAAAACACATACCTTAAATATTTCCAGCAAACACAAAGCTGGTGTTTGTTTTATCCAAATGTACTTGTTATTACATTTTTGTTTCCACTTTTATGCTATTAGGCACTGATTAGTGATTTTACACCCCTCAGGCCGGCTTAAACAATGCAAATGGCAGTGATTTCTATACCATCCCTGGTTCACTTACACCGTCTATAATCAATATAACATCCACGAGCAACGTGAATCTGCCGGGACGTTGGGCTTTTAAGGTGGACAGTCGAATCAAAGGGCTGGTAAATATCTCAGGTCAGTGGAAGAATTGGGTTTATTATGAAATCTATAGTATTTATTCTAATACAAACCCATTTTTTTTTCAATGCTCCTGCACAATGGTTTTTTGCATGCTGTTCGTTTTTTCAAAAAAAGATTATGATTTATTCATGCATATGGCTGACTGTTGACTTTGATTTAGACTAAGGCTGTCTTTTGGCTGGTGTTTTATCAGATAAATACCTGGTATATATGTAATACTATTGTGAACTGACCATAGCTGATTGCGCATGCGCTTGTTAAAGTTACCCTAGAAATAGAACACAAGTTCTACGAAAATCGAGACTCAAATAAAAAGTCTTTCAAAATCAGTTGAGTCTCTGAAGGTGCCATGGAATGGTCGGACAAATTTTTATACTTGCTCATCCAAGCGGTCAAACAAATTCTACAGCCGTTAGGTCAACATAAGTGGCACAGCGTGAAACGTACATAACAAGCATTATGTAACACAAGGAAGAGCGTGCAAATATTCACACACTGGCTTTCAAAAAAGCGTCTAATTTACATGTCTGGATTTCCTTGTCTGGTTGACCTCGAGCAAAATGAAACATGATATGAGAATTTTCTCATTAGAAGAGTGCTAAAGCCACAGCCTCCGCCTGTCAATCACGCATTTTACTGCATTCCAATAATAAAATTACATTTGGTAAAATGTTCAAAATGTCGACGTCTTCTGCTGAAGTGAAGATATTTATGAGAAATATGGCTTGCTGGTTGTTCACATTCTGGTCCTTTCTCCATATGGATCTAGAAGACCTAATCAGAATAGGCACAAAGTTTGTGCACATCAGTGGCGGCTGGTGAAATTTTAGGATGGGGAGGCGGCAGACCCCGCCCTTCCTTTTTGACCCCTCCCACTTCTCATAAGCCCCACCCCTTATAGTTTCCACCCCAGATAGGGTATACAGCATCACAGATAGGGTATACAGCATCAACAGATAGGGGTATACAGAGGCACCAGATAGGAGTATACAGAGCCCGAGATAGGGGTATACAGAGTCACCAGATAGCAGTATACACTTACAGGGCACCAGATAGCAGTATACAGAGTCACCATATAGCAGTATATAGAGCCCTAGATAGCAGTATACAGCATCACCATATAGCAGTATACAGAGCCCCATATAGCAGTATACAAAGTTACCATATAGTAGTTTACAGAGCCCCAGATAGCAGTATACAGAGCCCCCATGTAGCAGTATACAGAGTCACCATATCGCAGTATACAGAGCACCAGATAGCAGTATACAGAGTCACCATATCGCAGCATACAGAGCCCCAGATAGCAGTATACAGAGACACCATATCGCAGCATACAGAGCCCCAGATAGCAGTATACAGAGACACCATATCGCAGTATACAGAGTCCCAGATAGCAGTATACAGAGTCACCATATTGCAGTATACAGAGCCCCAGACAGCAGTATACAGAGCCACCATATAGCAGTATACAGAGCCCCAGATATCAGTATACAGAGCCCCCATGTAGCATTATACAGAGTCACCATATCGCAGTATACAGAGCCCCAGATAGGAGTATACAGAGCCCCAGATAGCAGTATACAGAGCCCCAGATAGGAGTATACAGAGCCCCAGATAGCAGTATACAGAGCCCCAGATAGCAGTATACAGAGCCCCAGATAGGGTATACAGTCACCAGATAGGGTATACAGAGTCACCATATAGCAGTATGCAGAGCCCCAGATAGGGTATACAGTCACCAGATAAGTTATACAGTCACCAAATAGGGTATACAGAGTCACCATATTGCCGTATACAGTCACCAGATAGGGTATAGAGAGTCACCATATTGCAGTATACAGTCACTAGATAGGGTATACAGTCACCATATAGGGTAAACAGAGTCACCATATCACAGTATACAGTCACCAGATTGGGTATACAGTCACCAGAAAGGGTATACAGAGTCACCATATAGCAGTATGCATAGCCCCAGATAGGGTATACAGTCACTAGATAGGGTATACAGAGTCACCATATCGCAGTATACAGAGCCCCAGATGGGGTATACAGTCACCAGATGAGGTATACAGTCACCAAATAGGGTATACAGAGTCACCATATCGCCGTATACAGTCCCCAGATAGGGTATACAGAGTCACCATATAGCAGTATACAGTCCCCAGATAGGGTATACAGAGTCACCATATAGCAGTATACAGTCACCAGATAGGGTATACAGTCACCAGATAGGGTATACAGAGTCACCATATCACAGTATACAGAGCCCCAGATAGGGTAGACAGTCACCATATAGCAGTATACAGAGTCACCATATAGGGTATACAGAGTCACCATATCGCAGTATACAGGGCTTCACCTTTTTTCACTCACGTGGGTTCTTCTCTACCAGAGAAACAATACCTATGGATTCTGATATTATTTAACATTATACATTTAGTTACCGCGCTCCTTCTGTCCCCCATGTCTGCCGTGGGGGGAAAGCCTTCGGATGTGTTTTGCGGCTCGCGGACTAGGTAAGCAACCATATCTATGAACACTTATTTACTGCCAGTTAGTTCTATTTTACTATCTTTTGATTATGTATGCTATGTTATATTGTACTTAACCCTCTAGATCTCTTACACCCTATTCTCCTGAAGAAGCGGACTTATCCGCAAAATCGGTAGAGAACAAACTGAGATCCACATTACAAGGCCTCAGGGTGTACCAGAGAGCCACAACCAGCGCCTTAATCCTTTTGTAGGGGCTGTAACTACTGTTTTTATTATATGTGTTGAATTGTATTTTTGTCCTTGTATGTATTACTCTCAATAACTTGTTAAATCTTTTAAACATTGTGTGATCCCTGGGTGCCGAAATAGTCCATACTTCCTATTTAGGTAATAGATGCAGCATTCATTATTTCGGATAATTCATAACTTTAGATAAATTTGTATACGTTACGCTCACTAACAGCCAAATGTGAAAGGAAATTGAAATACCTATAATTTAATAGTTAGTTATTATTTAGAATTATCAGATTTTTCGTTCTTTTTCATATTCTCGGATATTCTTTCTTATTTTCGGATTTTTGAATTTCCGAGTTTTCGAATTGTCAGATTTTCAAATTTTCGATTTCCGAATTTTCAAATTTACAAAATTACGAATGCTGAATTTTTGAATTTCCACATTTTCGAATTTCCGAATTTTTGAAATTCCGAAAAAAAACAAAAAACAGATGAAACAAAAACGAAAACTAAAGAATTTTTCGGCAAAGAAAGAGGTTCAATTTAATGGTGGACCCCACCAGATGTCTATACATGCCTTCCTTTTGCTTCTCTACCTCTCTTTTCAGTCACTAGGAGCAAAAACAAAAACTTGGTACTGCCCCTAAATGAGAATACTGGTGTTTGGTAATCGGCCAACACAACCATCAATTATGGTTATATTGGGTGGCGAGAGAGTCCTTTGCAACAAGTAAGCCCACAATTCATTGTTTACACGGAGCTCCCTCTTTTTACTCCCAAAAAGAGTTTTAGGAGGAGCAAATGTGGGTAAATATAAGTAGCTGGTGGGACCATCATTGGCTTGAACCTGTTGCCTTCATTGCAAAGTTTTCTTTAAAGTAGAACTTCAAAAACTTTTTTGTTTGGGCGATGAGATGCAGGGATAGGCCTTCTCACCTGCCCCCCCACCACTTTACATAAGCCATTGTCTTTGACCATTGCTTAAAGAGGAGTTCCAGGCTGGGGGGAAAAAAATAAAAGTCAGCAGCTACAAATACTGCAGCTGCTGACTTTTAATAGACGGGCACCAGGGGGGCCGGACTGGCCATAGGGCACACCAGGCACCTGCCCGGTGGGCCGGGGGCCGCTAGTCCGCATGTAATTTTGGCCGCCCGCCCGACTATTCCTTTCCTATTTGACAGCTTCCCAGAGGGCAGCGGCCGTGAGTTGAGAAGAGCCCGCTCTATCCAGTGAATGATACTCAGAGGAGGAGCGGCGGCGATGCTACAAGCAGCACACAGGCTGAAGCCGCTCCTCCTCTGAATTTCATTCACTGGATAGAGCGGCTCTTCTCATCTCACGGCCGCCACCCTCCGGGAAGCTGCCAGGTGTTATGATGAGTACAGTCCCTCCCAGCATCCTGCCCCTCTACTCCTATGTCTGCTCCCTCCTCCCTGCACTCTCCCTGCAGTACAGAGGTTAGGGGAGGGAAACAGAGCACAGTGTTCCTCCCTCCCCTTCCCTTCTGTACTGCAAAGAATTATGGGAGATGTAGTCCAGGGGAGGGAGGGATTGCCTTGAAAATGCATGGACAGAATGTAATGGCCACAACAAGGAGGTGAGGCTGTCTCTTTGCAGGTCTGGAGCTGTCTCTTTGCAGATCTGGGGCTGTCTCTTTGCAGGTCGGGCACTTACCTGTCCAGGGAGCCCGCAATGTTGGCACCCCAGCCGATCTTCGGATCGGCTCCCGGGTGGTGCCGCCGCCATTCCTGGTAAGGGAAACTGGCCGTGAAGCATTTCCTCGAAGCACGCTGCGCTTTTTAACTGGCCCGGCAGCGGGGACGGAGGAGAGGGGCCGAACTTCTGAGGGACGGTGCCGCGGTGCAGTCTCCCGGAAGTGGGACCTGTCAAAAACAGGTGCCCTTTCCCCCCTCCCCCCTGAAAGGTGCCAAATGTGGCACCAAAGGGGGGGGGAGCAGATAAGCGGAAGGTACTTTTGGGTGGAACTCATTTTCCAACATCATCGATCATTTGTAACCGGAGTTCTGCTTTCATTACGCCAAAATAAATATGTGTGTTCAATGCACTTTTCCAAACAGAATTTTTCAAGTGTCGAAGACAACCATAGGCCAACAAAAACATTGAAATATTTAAAGAGATAAATGAAAATAAATTAATTAAAAAATGTTTTATTAATAATAATAATTATTATATTTTCCTCAAAATCTCAATAAAATTCTTGTGAAAGAAATAATAATAATGATAACAATAACAGTAAATTGAACCTACACTTTAAGCTGCTCAATACAATATATTATACATAAACTATTTATTTGAATTTGCAATGGCTACATTTTGTATCATTCGAAAAATAGAATGGGTACGTTTATCAAATCAGTACAAATACGCTTTTTTTGTTGATTTTACAGATTGGATTTTTATTATGTTTTTGTGCCTCTTTAATCTTTTCTCCCTGTTGATCTAATATAACATTGCTCTGCTTACACCCCTAAGACCACAGTGACACCCCCAGGAACAAGCCGCAAAATTGTTTTAAATATTTGATATGATATTTTTTTTGTGTATCGTCCAACTGTAAGTAATCACAGTGTTTATCTACTGTATCAACACTTATTATTAAGGCTAGGTTCATACTATTGTGGGTGGTGTGATTTGCGTTTGCAGCCGTCCATTTACTAGAAACATAGAGAAAAAGTCCCTGGTTCTTTTTTGAAAACCCGGCCACATGGAACCACATAATGCTTTGGTACCATGAGTTTTCACGCACTGCATTTTCTGATGCGCTGGAATAAATGGCACCCCCGTGCATTTGCTGAAGAACAGTGCGGCTTGGCTGCAGGTGAATTCTAGAAGGGGAACGTGTGCCATTTACATTCATTCCCACACCTGCAATAATGTGAACCTGGCTTAAAGCTTTTTTCAAATGTTTCTGTTTGATTATTAATAACCCAAAGTGAACAGCACCCAGTGTGTTTTGTACCCTGATCCACCCCTATCAGTCTCTGTGCCCACCCTTTGCCCTGAAAGGTTGGTACATTAGCTGGTGAGCCCTGGAATCACTGACCTGATGGCTTTAAATATTGGAGCAAGAGAATACAAGGCAAGCAGCTAGGATGGAGGTCATCAATGGAAGCCTCCATTCACTTCAAGGGGAAGTCGCCCCCAATATAGATTAGAATTTTTGCAGACCCCTTCCTGGGCAAAAGGGATCTCAGAGACAGATGGTGTCGTGGTAACGTACAGAATGCACTAGGTGCTTTTTATTGATGAGTTTTGTTGTTTTGCAAACTTTGTTGCTGTATTATGTTAGCAGGAGCAGAGAAAAGCTCCACCAATATTTTTCAACAGACTTGGGAAGGACCTTGCCGTGGTTCTGTTGCTCACAACCTGTTGACATCGCTGCAGAGACCTGACTCCACACTCTTAAATTAACTTTGTTTTGCTTTTTTTACGTTTGATCAGAAAGTTTAGGTGTGTTTATATACAGTGTATACATAGTATGATCTTTATAGTAAATATAATGGTTATATTTATATAATTAGGGGCCAGCTTCAAGTGTAGAGTTTGCAGAGAGGTAAATTGCATTTACATCATACACAAAGCAAAAGAGTTTCCCATGCATGCGGTCTTCTTGTCTAGTATTGGGAAAATTTGAGCATGCTTAGACGTGCAGGCAGTTCCAGCACAGCCTGCATGCAGTTTCTCTCCTTTTACATCTCCCTCTCTCCCTCTCGCTCTCCCTTTCCCTCCCTCTCTCCCTCCCTCTCCCTTCCTTCCCCTCTCCTTCTCTCCCTCCGTCCCTCCCCCTCTCCCTCCCTCCCCCTCTCTTCCTCCCTCCTCTCTCCCTCTCTCCCTCTTCCTCGCCCTCTCTTCCTCTCTCCCTTGCTCCCTCTCCCTTTTCCCTCCCTCTCTACTTCTCCTTCCCTCTCTCCACCTTGACGGACGTGCAGATTCGTACGAGTTTAAAAGGGTTATGATCTGTTCTTCTGGCGTACGTACCCTTTGAGAAAACGAAACACATACTACATTTACGTTAAATGGAGAGACGTTTGAGATGTGAACTTCGACCGGGGATTAATATATTTA
>BLSH010319473.1:27483-41677 GCA_018402905.1 Glandirana rugosa | reverse complement strand
GCTATCTGTCCTCAGAGCAACAGCACAGACAGCAGTAGTAAAGTAATCTATCTCAGGATGCAGGATCAGGTCTTAAAATGGCTAAAATCTGTCCCTCACGCCGTCAGCTACCTTTCCCTATACTAACCCAAGGAGCATGTGACTGCAGCACTGTGACTCCAGCTTATAAAGAGGCTGGGTCACATGATGCACCGGCCAATCACAGCCATGCCATTAGTAGGCATGGCTGTGATGGCTTCTAAGGGCAAACCAGTGAAACGCTTGTTGATTGGCTGCCCTGCAGCTTCTCAACACGTGGAGTAAAATAGCAGAACCCCGGACCGAACCCGAACGATTTTTGAAATGTCCGGGTCCGGGTCCGTGCCACGGACACCCAAAAGTTCGGTACGGACCCGAACGTTACAGTCCGGGTTCGCTCAACACTACTCATTACACTCATTATCATATCATATATATTTCCATTGTATAAGTTTGAATGTTAAATAAAAGGCTTTTCAAACAATCCCATATTGTGTTTTATCCTTTTATGTGTGACAGATCAGTTTAATTCCAGGTTTTCTCTACTGTCTGTTCTATTCAAGTTGTACGATCATTAAGTGTTTCATGCTCATTTGGATATTTTGAATGAGAACCAATGAAAAGACAACATGGTCAACAAACCTGATGTTATGGATGACACGCTGAAGATGCATAACAAGCGACTTTTTAACCTGCAAAAAGAGTTTTAATGACTTAATTATTATTGTGCATTCAGAGATTTGCAACTGTATTAATGGCAGCTTTGCTATTGTTGTCCAAAAACAATGCTAAAATCATAGGTGTGCGCAGCCTATTGCATTCCACAAAGCGCAAACAAACACGAGTGTGTGTATATATGTCAGAAGGGCAGAGATCGGTGTCAGTAGTTTATTTTTATTTTATTTCTTTTTTTACAATTTTGCTTTTTTATTATTTTTTACAATATTATATTTTATTTTTTGTTACAATTTTATTTGGGAGCCCTGCTGGGGGCCTTTGGTGAAATATCAGGGGTCTAAACAGACTCCTGATGTCTCACTTTTGAGCCTGAGAAAGGGACTGAGGACAGAGATTCCCCCGTTCCTTTCTCTGTAGCCAGGCAGCAGGGGTAATCTGCACAGTACAGAGTGATCAGGGTGTGCCCAGGCACACCTGCCACCCTATGTGTGCACGCCTATGGCTAATATATATATATATATATATATATATATATATATATATATATATACATATTATAAAACATAAATTTAAAAAATGTGTGTGTGTGTATATATATATATATATATAGTATGTACAGATTATAATATATACAGTATGTCAATATATATATTACAACAGTTTTTTATAAATATATTATAACCTGTTTTTACTTACAAGGCTGCCACCACACAGTGTCTCTCTCTACAAGTCAAGGTTTAAGATGTACTTGTGTGGACAGTTGCTTCCTGTATAAAGGATAACAATTGTTAAGAATGGGAACCACATGTGTGTCTTTGTCAGAGGTAGGGCCAGATTTAGACCTTGGGGGGGCCAGTGGCACTTCAAGTTTGGGGGGCCCCCTCATACACAGAGTTGGTTTACATTCTCAATAGCGGTCACACATTTTCAAAATGCATGACACAACGTCCTTCTGAAGACACGTGCACACACATTAGGTGACCTTCCTTCCATACAGGAGAAATGCGCTCTGTGTGAGGTTTACTTGAGCTGCCAAAATTCATTTTTTAAATGATTCCAATATACCAGTCCAGAGTAAAACCTTTTTCATATAATGGCTGAAAAAATATTACTTCCCAAGATACATTTAATAAAAGAATGCAATTTATTATTATTACTATTATTGTTTTTATTTTTATATATTTTATATTATTTTATTATTATATATATTTTATATTTTTTTAATATTGTTTGATATTATTTTTGTATGGGGGGGGCTTTACATCAGGGAGGAGTCTAGGGTTGTTGCCCCTTTTGCCCCCCTATAAATCCATCACTGGACTGGCACAACACTTTTCTTCCAACAGGAAGCCAGAGAGGATCCAAAATAATCAGGTGCTGCTGGATCTGAGGGAGAAGGCTGACTGGAATCAGGCAAACATCTGTGTGCTTTATTTTATAGTATACTGGGAAAAATCTCTCTGCTTACAACTTAATGGTCAGCATGCTGGCACTTCTTCACACTTGGATCTGGACATCTCTTATGCAAAGAAAAGAAACAAGAAATAAAGAGATTTAGGCTGTTCACATGTGCAAAACCTGATAGCTCAAGAGGACATTAGTGGAAAGTAAAACTGAATAGCAAAGGGGGATGATGGGGGGCCGAATTGGCACTACATCCATTTTCTTAAATATTAAAGAATGTGAGGTTTTGGAACCAATATTCCAGGACTTTTATGGTGCCAAAAATAACATTGCAAAAAAATTTTTAAAATAAAATCCATGTTTTTATTAATACAAATCTTAAAAATAAACTTTTAATCATCATTGTACACTCAGCTGTCCTTTCTCAACATGTTTCACCCTGGATGGGGCTTCATCAGGAGACGTATAGGAGCTGTATAGCGTGGATACTAGGAATACAAAAGATACAATGTATGAATAACACACAATATGAGTAATGATACGATTGGTTACAAAAGCAGAATATAATGCTGTAGCATCTATACATTAATTAGCTACAGAAACATAATGCGATGCTGTAACATATTCTTATTAGACAGATCATTCAAAAGGCCAACTTATTTAACCTACCAATTTCATTAAAAAAAAACAATTGAATGGAGAGGATGCATATGCTCCTCTTTATCTCTTCTTTTATGTCCAATCTTGAGAGCCTTGCCGACTACAGAAGAAGGGATACCCAGTGACCTACAAAGGTTTCATGTATAAAGGTATCAATGTATTTGGACTCCCAAGAAGGGTAAGTATTGCTCATACATCCCTTAGGGAGTATCACATATTAGTGCTAGGTCAATAACATACATTACCTGAGATTTTGTAGGACCACAATTTGGAGTTGCCCAACTGAATATCAGTAGGGGGCTCGACACTACTCCTTAAATGGGCACCATATATTGCCGGGAGGAAGCGACCCTAGTGAGATCACTAGGATACACCTGGGGAGGCCCACCCAATCTGGGCTCAGCCAGATGGGATCAGGTGGTGATGTAATCCTGGCAAATAAGGTCTGCAAAGAGGGCTGGTAAAAGCAAATAGACATTTGCCAATTAGTTAAAGAGGAAGTAAACCCAGATTGGGTTTACTTCCTCAATATAAGGATGTAAAGTAGAAGCATAATGGGCTACTATGCATCGCATAGTAGCCCATTATGTGCCACTTACCTGCAAACGAAGCCTGTGGTGTCCAGCGATGTCCCCGCTCCAGGCCGCGTCCATCTTCTGCCCCTCTTCCTTCTGGGGCCACGACTCCGGCTCTGTGACTGGCGCGCCAGTCACGGCACAGTCTCAGTGGAGAAACGGCACGGAGGCCATTTCTTCACTGCGCATGTGCCGACATGACATCGGCACATGCAAAATACTGCATATCTCCTGGACCGTGCAGGTTTGGGAGATATGCAGTGCACCTACAGGTAAGCCTTATTCTAGGCTCACCTGTAGGTTAAAGTGGTTGTCACAGGTTGACAACCACTTTAATACATACATATCAGGTGCTAGACGTCAGTGGAAGGAGAGGGGATATCACTTACCCATACAGAGGGTATAATGGCAGGGACCAGTAAAACCAAGTTCTTTAATATTAGTAGAAAGTAAATATGGTAGAGAGATTCTATTAAAACATTTTAATAAGTGGAACCTTTTTAACATTTTATCCTTTATAAGGCTTGGGGCTTCTCTGGACTGGCATATGGTGTTCATCTTTTGCTGCATTGTATTTGTTTTTATGACTGTCTGTGTTGCCACTGAAGATGTGTGCCATTTAATGTTGCAGTTACAATGTTTCCTTATAAAGTGATAGAAAATCTCTTAAATAAACAGAAAAAAAGTTTTTACTTTCCCTACCCACAGTTTGGTTTTATAAAATGATATTTAAAGGTCAGTGAAGATATGGTATGCTGCATTTTCTATCTGTGTTAAAATAAAAGGATTCCCGGCTGCATAACATGAAGAATATGATTTTTGTGTGTGTGTTCGCGATTAACCATTTGAATCCCCATTTTTATTCCTAAAACAATTTGTTTTTTTGTGCGATGTATTAGTTCCACACTGTATACACTATATTACCAAAAGTATTAGGACGCCTGTCTTTACACACACATGAACTTTAATGGCATCCCAGTCTTAGTCCGTAGGGTTCAATACTGAGTTGGCCCACCCTTTTCAGCTATAACAGCTTCACCTCTTCTGGGAAGGCTGTCCACAAGGTTTAGGAGTGTCTATGGGAATGTTTGACCGTTCTTCCAGAAGAGCATTTGTGAGGTCAGGCACTGATGTTGGATGAGCATTTTGGTGTGAGCAGACAGGTGGTGAAGGGTTGTTATTTGGGGCTATAGGATCTCAGTGGGCATTCCACCTCCTTTACCAACTGGCGCAGCAGGGTTTTTGTTGGCTAGACCAATTTGTGTCTGCCCCCCCCCCCCCCATCCTCCCTCAACTCCCGGGGGGGGGGGGGTGTTTGTGGACCTGGGGGGATCCATCTGAGGCTCTATGCTGCACACATCTAGAGGATTTATTTGATTTTATCTACATCTATATTGTTTTGCACAATACTTCTTATTGTTTGCATGATATGTCCAAGTGCTTCTCCTAAGGAAGCGAGTTTTTCTATCTCACGAAACGCGTCAAGAATTTCAGCCCTATTCCTCATATTTGCCAATGGATTTTAGCATGGACAAATCTGGCTCATGCAAGGTTTTTTTTGTATACAGTAATGTGACGAGTGTACTTTTACTGTCAATATATATTATATGATACTCATGTTTTGATGTGTTAAATATTTCTGTAAGGGCTGTTTCACACACACGGATCGTTTGGGTCTGCCTGTCAGTTTTTCAGCCGGACCCAAACGGACGCTCCATGTACTTCTATGGAGCAGCGGATGTCAGCGGTGACATGTCCGCTGACACCCAATCCGCTCCGATCCGCCAGAAACAGACGGATGGAAGCCCTATTTTCCATCCGCCTGGCGGATCGGATGAACACAGACAGACGGTCCGTGTCCATCCGATCCTCCATAGAGGAGAATGGAGCTCTGACGGGTCAGTCTCTGCACAGAGTGCAGAGACTGTCCTGTCATCCACCGGCTCAGCGGGGATCAACGGATGGATGCCCGCTGAGCAGCGGAGCCCGTCAAAATGGGCACTGTGTGTGTGTGAAAGAGCACTAAACAATAAATATGTTTTTATGAAAATATATTTTACGTGATGTGACTCACAAAGTCCCTTGGGCTATAGTTAGCTGTGGTGTAGATGTTGGATTCATCCTAAAGGTGTTCTATCGGGTTGAGGTGCAGGCCAGTCAAGTTCCTCCACCCCAAACTCGCTCATCCATGTCTTTATGGACCTTGCTTTGTGCACTGGTCCAAATCATTTGGTGGAGGGGGATTATGGTGTGGGGGGTGTTTTTCAGGGGTTGGGCTTGGCCCCTTAGTTCCAGTGAAGGGAACTCTTAAGGCATCAGCATACCAAGACATTTTGGCCAATTTCATGCTCCCAACTTTGTGGGAACAGTTTGGGGGTGGCCTCTTCCTGTTCTAACATGACTGCGCACCACTGCACAAAGCAAGGTCCAAATCTGCGCACCCCATATATAGTTACCATGAAATGTATTCAACAAAGTCTGCTGATTTAATTACATCGCAATACAGTGACTTTTTTTTGTCACTTAGTGGAATGGTAAAACTCAAAGTGAATATACGCATTTTACTTTACGAGAGCTTTATTCCGCTTTCAACACTACAGCATTAACAAAAAAAAAGTAAGTTGGGTTGACAAGGGCACAAATTAGCACAACGGAGACTTTTTTACAGGTTCACAAAAAATTTAAATAATTCTAATGATATTGCATTCACTTATGTGAGCATTTTGTAATGCTAGTAATGGCAGTGAGTAGCGTCTTATAGTGGGACTGTGATAGTGCGGCCGACAATCTGACACTAACTGACACTGGATGGGAACTGACACCACCAGTGACACTTATACAGTGATCATTGCTAATACTATACATTGTCACTGAACTAAAGACACTGGCTGGGAAAGGGTTAACATCTGGGGCATTCAAGAGGTTAAATGTGTGCCTCACAAGTGTTAATTTGTCCAATATGTGCTGTTTTTTACTAAATATCCAATTGTTTTTTTTATCAGAGAGATTGTTCCCTCTGTAAGAGCTCTGTGTTGATTGTCAACACAGGGCCCTAGGCTGTGACTGGATGCAGCTGATCAGCAGGTGCCGGGATCTGCTGACAAACTCCCGCTGTGTACAATCACAGTGGGTGTCAGCAGCGAGGGGCGTGCATGCGTGCGCCATAAACCCAGAAACAGGCACCAGGTATTTCACACAAAGGAAGAAATACAAAGAGAACAGGAAACTTTTAGCACAAGTACATGGTACAACAGGCACATGTCAGAAATATGAAATGGGGGTAACATACTTTTAAAGCTGCTGCCATGATCACTGTCTCAGGTTTCCTGGGTGGCTCCTTCCTCTTGCAGCATCCTGTGGAGCCATCCATTCATGCAAGCACTAGTGTGGTGTCTCCCCACACTGTGTGCTTCAATGGAAACACAAAGACCCATAGCCTAGGGTGTCAAGGCACCCCTCCCCACCCCCTCCTCCTACCCACTCTCTTTTCCCCAAGCTAACCGACTAACTGAAGACTGCACTGTCTACTTTTGACACTTTCCTGTGAAGACCAGAAGTTCAGGGAAGCAGAACTGAGACAGCAGGAGTTAGCCGCATTAAAAGCTGTAAACCCCAAGTGCTGTAGTAAAATTTTACAAGACAGTTTATTGGGAAGGTTTATTTCATTGTGCTTGTGAAGCTAAAAATATGCTTCCTGAAGATGCAAATTCAAGCGAAATATAGGACCGTCACATCCGGGTCCTGTGTGACATCACATTCGGGCCGGGGATCTGAGAACAAGGCTTGGAACACACGCCAGCTCCATGCTGGGTGCGGTGGTGACATCTCATCCCTACACACTGTATATGCTGTCGGCTTTCAGGCATCCATAAATGTGAGTGTAACCAGGGCTGGCCCAAGACATTGTGCTGCCTGGGTCCAAGAATGAAATGCTGCCCCCCCCCCACTCCCAAAAAAAAAAATCACGCCCACCAAAAGGTCACCACATCATTATTTTATATCATGATAATTAAAACTAAAATTAAATTTATCAGGAATCAGATTTACATGCAACAACATCTTATCTATATGCAAAATTATATGACATACTGGGCGGGCTAGGGTAGTATATGGACAGGCTAGGGTAGTATATGGACAGGCTAGGGTAGTATATGGACAGGCCAGGGCAGTATATAGACAGACTAGGGTAGTATAGGGGCAGGCTAGGGTAGTATATAGACAGGCTAGGGTAGTATATGGACAAGCTAGGGTAGTATATGGACAGGCTAGGGTAGTATATAGACAGGCTAGGGTAGTATATAGACAGGCTGGGGTAGTCTATGGACAGGCTAGGGTAGTATATGGACAGGCTAGGGTAGTATATAGACAGGCTGGGGTAGTATATGGGCAGGCTAGGGTAGTATATGGACAGGCTAGGGTAGTATATAGACAGTCTAGGGTAGAATATGGACAGGCTGGACTAGTATATAGACAGGCCAGAGCAGTATATAGACAGGCTAGGGTAGTATATGGCCAGCTAGGGTAATATATAGACGGGCTAGGGTAGTATAGGGGCAGGCTAGCGCAGTATATAGACAGGCTAGGGTAGTATATAGACAGGCTAGGGTAGTATAGGGGCAGGCTAGGGTAGTATATAGACAGGCTAGGGTAGTATAGGGGCAAGCTAGGGCAGTATATAGACAGGCTAGGGTAGCATATAGACAGGCTAGGGCAGTATATAGACAGGCTGGGTAGTATATAGACAGGCTAGGGTAGTATAGGGGCAGGCTAGGGCAGTATATAGACAGGCTAGGGTAGTATATGGACAGGCTAGGGTAGTATACAGACAGGCTAGGGTAGTATATAGACAGGCTAGGGTAGTATATAGACTGGCTGGGGTAGTATATAGACAGGCTGGGGTAGTATATAGACAGGCCAGGGCAGTATAGGGGAGGGCTAGGGCAGTATAGGGGCGGAATAGGGTAGTATAGTGGCAGTTGTCATCATGACACACAAAACTGCTGGAAACAAACCTTGGCCATCAATTTGCTGGGTAAATAGAAGAGAAGTAAAGGCGGCCGTGGTTCAATTTGCTGCCCCTCTCAAAGTGCTGCCTGGGCCCAATGGACCCACTGGGAACCCATGGTAGGCCAGGCCCTGAGTGTAACCTACTTATTTTAAACTGCCAACCAATTTTAAACAAAGTTACTGTACTATAATACTTTATGTCTACTGTAGGTCCCGTTTGGTCATCATACATATGAGTGATACCAACATTGGAGGAATCCTTGCAGCGCACCCCAGGGGGAATCTTCGATTTTGAGAACAAAAAAAGCGCTTTTTGACCAACCTGTAAAAAGGGGTCAAACATCTCTGCTGAGTGCAGATTCACACTTTGGGCACAAGTGGTGAAGGATTTTTGAAAATTGAGTTGGAAGATTGACTTTATCACACTGGACTATACACAGCAGGTACAATAAGTATTGAACACGACACCATTTTTCTAGGTAAATCTATTTCTAAAGGTGCTATTTTCACCACATGTTGGTAACAACCCATGCAATCCATACATACAAAGACACCAAAATAAATATGTCTTGAATGAAGTTCTGTGTAATAAAATGGAATGACACCGGGAAAAAGTATTGAACACGCTAACTGAAATGTATTTAATACTTGGTACAAAATCCTTTGTTGGACTTATGGCGGCTTCAAGACGCCTCCTGTATGGAGAAACGAGTCCCATGCATTGCCCAGGGGGATTTTGGCCCATTCTCCTATACAAACAGTCTTCAAATCTTGAAGGTTCCGTGGTTCTCTTCTATGAACTCTTATCTTTAGTTCTTTCCATAGATTTTCTATTGGATTCAAGTCAGGTGATTGGCTGAGCCATTCTAGCAGCTTTATTTTCTTTCTACGAAACCAACTGACAGTTTCCTTGGCTTTGTGTTTGGGATTGTTCCTTTGCTGAAATGTCCACCCCTCGTTTCATCTTCATCATCCTGGTAGAAGGCAGCAGATTTTTATCAAGAATGTCGGTACATTTTTCCATTCATCCTTCCTTCAAGAAATTAAGTTTGCCAGTACTGTATGCTAAAAAACAGCCCCACCCACACCATGATGTTCCCACCTCCAAACCTCACTGTTGGTATGGGGGTGTTTTTGGGGTGATGCGCCATGCCCGTGTGACCTCCAAACATGGTGTGTATTATGGCCTCCAAAGAGTTCAGTTTTGGTCTCATCTAACCAGACTATGTTCTCCCAGTATTTCACAGACTTGTCTAAAGGTTGTGCAGCAAACTTTAAACGAGCTTCAGCATGTTTTTTCTTCACCAATGGAGTATTGCGCGGTGAGCATGCATACAGGCCATGGCGGGTGAGTGCATTACTTACTATGTACCTGCTAATTCCAGGTCTTTCTGAAGCTCTCCACAAGTTGTGCTTGGCTCTTGGACAACTCTTCTGATAATTCTTTTCACTCCTCTGTCATAAATCTTGTAAGGAGCACCTGGTAATGGCCGGTTTATGGTGAAATTATGTTCTTTCCACTTCCGGATTATGGCCCCAACAGTGCTCACTGGAACATTCAGAAGTTTAGAAATCCTTCTATAACCAATGCCATCAGTATGTTTTGTAACAATAAGGTTGCAAAGGTCTTGAGAGAGCTCTTTGCTTTCACCCATCATGAGATGTTTCTTGTGTGACACCTTGGTAACGAGACACCATTTTATAGGCCATCAGTTGAGACTGAACCAGCTGATATTTGCACTGACAAGGGGCAGGATTGCTTTCTAATTAGTGATAGATTTCAGCCGGTGACCCCAACAGTGCTCACTGGAACATTCAGAAGTTTAGAAATCCTTCTGTAACCAATGCCATGAGTATGTTTTGTAACAATAAGGTTGCAAAGGTCTTGAGAGAGCTCTTTGCTTTTACCCATCATGAGATGTTTCTTGTGTGACACCTTGGGAATGAGACACCATTTTATAGGCCATCAGTTGAGACTGAACCAGCTGATATTTGCACTGACAAGGGGCAGGATTGCTTTCTAATTAGTGATAGATTTCAGCCGGTGACCCCAACAGTGCTCACTGGAACATTCAGAAGTTTAGAAATCCTTCTGTAACCAATGCCATCAGTGTGTTTTTTAACAATAAGGTTGCAAAGATCCTGAGAGGGCTCTTTGCTTTTACCCATCATGAGAGGTTTCTTGTGTGACACCTTGGGAATGAGACACCATTTTATAGGCCATCAGTTGAGACTGAACCAGCTGATATTAATTTGCACTGACAAGGGGCAGGATTGCTTTCTAATTACTGATAGACTTTAGCTGGTGTCTTTCCATGCCTTTTTGCACCTCACGAGTTCTATAATTTTTCCCTGCGTCATTACATTTTATTACACAGAACTTCATTTCTGAACTTATTTGTATGTATGGATTGCATGGGTTGTGGGGAAATTTTCATGTCAATAGCGCCTTTAGAAATGTATTTACGTATCGCAATGGTGACGTGTTCAATGCTTATTTTACCCGCTGTACTTACTTATATTATTTATATTACATTACTTTTAATACTGTACAGTCAAATGTCACTTTTAGCTTTAGTTAGAACCAAGCGCCATACTTTTACTATGTATATGTTGTAAATAAAAAAAGTTGAGGTTTTAACGTTACTTTAAGTCCCATCAACAAAGAGGGAATAAAAATAGAGGCACCAGGCGATGCAAGAGAAGCTTGTGAAGGTGGAAACCAAATATCCAAAGAGCTGAAAAGGTAATTTAATTATGCAAATAAAACTTGGCCAGGTCATTAAAGGATTAAAGAGGTAAAGAGTCTCACACCCTATGATTTTTTGGCTCAGCATGAAGCCGTGTCCCTAGAACCGTGACCATTGCAAAGGGACATGAAGGTATAAAGGGCCAGAATGTTCCACTGCTGTCTTACATCTGAGAAATGCACACTGCTGGGAATAAGGAGATATCTTCACTGGACTTGCAGACAAAGGTAAGTTACAGCAATAAAATATAAAATGTTAATATTAGAAAAATAGGCAATGTATTATTTTTGTCTGCTGGATGTCTGTCTTCTGTTAACTGAGCTGTCAGTAAAGAACATTAAAGGATATCTAAAGCCAAAACCTTTTCTATTATGCTCATTGGAGGACACAGCTTCTGCTCTAGATAGTCACCTACTGGGTGGGTATAGTGCCACCTAAAGGAGGCACTATACCAAGTAGCTGATGCCAGATGCAGTAGCTCTGTCCTCCGATGAACACGCACAAGGGATGAACTTTGATCTGCAGATGCCATCATTTAACCACTTGCTGACCAGGCCTTTTATGGAACTTTTTGTTTTCAAGTTTAAATCAGTACTTTTTGCTAGAAAATTACTTAGAACGCCCAGACATTATACATTTATTTAGCAGAGACCCTAGAGAATAAAATGGCGATTGCTGCAATCATTTTATGTCACACGGTATTTTAATTAACCACTTCACCCCCGGAAGGATTTCCCACTGTAGGACCAGAGCACTTTTTGCGATTCGGCACTGCGCCGCTTTAACTGACAATTGTGCGGTCGTGTGACATTGTACCCAAACAAAATTTGCGTGATTTTTTACCACAAATAGAGCTTTCTTTTGGGGGTATTTGGTCACTGCTGCGTCATTTCTGATCGCCGCTATAAACAAAAAAAGGTAAATTAGAGATCTGGGGTCTTTTTGACCTTAGATCTCTCAATAAAGAAGTCCCGTCATGCTTATTTATATTAGAAGGGATGCTTACATTCCTTGTAATAGGAATAAAAGTGATAAAAAAAAATAATTAAATAAAGGGACAGTGTGAAAATAAATAATAAAAAGTGAAATATATAAGGTTTTTCTATTTTTAAAGTGCCCCATTCCTCCATGCTGGCGTACAGAAGCAAACGCATACCTAAGTCGCGCCCGCATATGTAAGCGGTGTTCAAACCACACATGTGAGGTATTTCCATGATCATTAGAGCGAGAGCAATAATTCTAGTGCTAGACCTCTGTAACGCTAAACCTGTAAACATTTTTAAAGCGTCGCCTATGGGGATTTTTAAGTACCATAGCTAGTCACTATTCCATGAGTGTGCGCAATTTTAAAGCATGACATGTTGGGCATCTATTTACTCAGCGTAACATCATCTTTTACATTATACAAAAAAAAATGGGCGAAATTTAGTGTTTTTTTTTTTTTACCACTTGCCGACACTCTGCAGGAATGTGCCCGCGGCTTGGGCAGACCCGAGGTCCGCTGGTGAGCCGCGATGAGCTGTTAGAGTGAAAGAAAGGGGAACCGCCGATGTAAACATGGCGGTTCCCCGCTCTGCCAGTGGGGACATAAGAGATCTACTGATCCCGGTCACTGGGATCAGTAAGATCTCTTATGCCCATGGTGGCCCAGCCTCCTCACAGTTAGGGAACACAGTTAACCCCTTCCCTGGCCCCTGCAGGTTAACCCCTTCACTGCCAATGGCATTTACACAGTAATCAGTTAATTTTTATAGCACTGATCTCTGTATAAATGCCAATAGTCCCAAAAAAGTGTCAAAATGTTCCGACATGTCCGCCGCAATATCGCAGTACCGCTAAAAATCACAGATCACCGCCATTACTTGTAAAAAAATAAAACAAAATAAAAACCCTAGAAATTAATTCTCATCATCCGTAAACGCGGCAACTTTTGCGCAAACCAATCAATGAACGCAGATTGCGATTTTTTTTATCACAAATATGAGGAAGAATATAAATCGGCCAAAACCGTTCAAAAAAAATGTTTTTTTATATTTTTTTTTTTTTTAGGATTTGTATTTTAGCAAAAAGTAAGAAATTCGTTTTTTTTTTTGCAAAACTGTCGCTCTTCTTTTGTTTATAGCGGTGATCAGAAATGGTGCAGCAGTGATCAAACACCACCAAAAGAAAACTCTATTTGTGGGAAAAAAAGGATGCAAATTTTGTTTGGGTACAACGTCGCACGACCGCGCAATTGTCAGTTAAAGCGACGCAGTGCCGAATCGCAAAAAGTGCTCTGCTTCCGGGGCTGAAGTGGTTAAAGTTCATGTAAAGGCAGGTGTCCCAATACTTTTGACAATATAGTGTATGCATTCCAGGGAGTTTAATACTCAGCAGATGAAAATACTTCAAACACCATCCACCAGGCAGATCCCATCAAACTCATTTGTAAATTGCAACGCCTTGTACCATCATTTCAGCAATAATATCATTAAAAGAAAGCCCTGTTTGACTTAAAAAAAAAAAAAAAACTTTAAACTTTTTTGCTTGTCCTAAAAAATAATTGTTTGCAAGACGACATCATAAAAAAAAAAAATATTCTTGTCTTGTTTGTCTATAAAAAAAAACGTTTTTGCTTGTCCTTAACAAAAGAAACTGTCCTTCAAACAAAATGTAAGTAATGACAAAGTTGTTGATGAGAAACCGGTCCATAGCAGAAATGTAAACCTTGCTCCGGTCTATCGGAGGTGTGCAGGCGTGACAGGTAAGTAGTTATGATAGAACTGTCATGTCAACAAGAAAAGAAAAATGTTATTGACTTAACCGGCTACATAAGGTGGCAATGCATGTCTAAGACTAGAAACTTCCTGTCAAAGAAAACAATTCCTGTTCGTTTTTGCAAAAAAAAATATCTGTTTGTTCTGTTCTTATAAAAAAAAAAAATACTACAGCAGAACGTTTGTTAATAAAAAATCCTGTTCGTTTTTTCAAATTTCAAAAAAAAAAAAAAAATTCAGTTTGTCCCGAAAGAAAATTACTATAATAACGACTTTACTACCATGTTCCGCAACGTTAAATGTTTACTCAAACTACCCTAGACGGACCACCTACCACAAACTTCAT
>BLSH010319466.1:0-12472 GCA_018402905.1 Glandirana rugosa | reverse complement strand
AGGTGTGCTTTTTTGCCTGTGAGTCACACTAGTGTACCTATAAATTTAGAGAACCCAAAATGTCCAATCTGAGGTACACTAGGGAAGAGGCCTACAATATGCTGAGCATGACAGACGAGAGCGATGGGAAAGCTCCGCTGTCAGATTCAGGCTCAGTATATAAACCAGTAGACAGCAGCGGCACCCTGTCAGATAGCTCTGATGACGGAGTGGTCCCTGCTAAGGTCAGGCATGCCAGATCCCGTTCTGCTGTCGCTGAGGTGCAAGAACCGCAGGGCTTTCATATGGAGCAGAAAGCCAGTACTAGTGCTGCTACTCCTTCTGGTGACCTGGCAAGCACCAGCAGCCTAGTACATCCTGGTCGTAGATAAACCAGCACTGCAGTAACACTTGGTGATGTGGCGAGTCCCATAAGTGCAGTTCAAGTTGGTATGGCTAGACAAAGACAAACACAGGCCTGCAGAGCCCATAGTGCCCTTCCCGCTGAATTTGCTAACCCTGATTGGCAACCCACCACTGATTCAGTGCCTGTACGTCCCCCATTCACTGGCCAACCCGGAATTCAGGTGAATATAGTTGATTTTAAGGCCATTGATTTTTTTCGCTGTTTTTCACAGAAGATCTCTATAGATCTATTGTGGACCAAAGCAATTTATACACTGGTCAATTTATCGCCGCTAATCCCCATTTGTCACTTGCCAGAGATTAGAAACCAATTACGGACTTCCGGTTCCGGCGCCTATGTGAGTGGAGGCAGAATCATCGGCTCCGTCTTTACCAGCCTACAAAGCCTGCCACCCATGCTGACGAACAGGGAGACCAGCACCCAGCAACCTGCCTTTAAGTCCCAGGAACCTCATGGACAAGTTCTTAGTCCACGGCCCTTCCTCGGCTCCCTCCTCGACCGCCGCAGACACGCCAGTCCCTCTACAGGTGGAAGCCAATATGGCGGAGTTCGTAGCTGATTCGGCCGTTCCGACTAAAGCAATTCCGATCGTTCCAACGATGGCACCCATGATCATTCCAACGACTGCCCTCCCGATCGTTCCAACGAACGCTCTCACTTCCCTGCTGACTATGGGAGCTCATCCTGCTACAATAGAAGAACAATTGGCTGGATTGGCACAGGCGGTAGCAACACTCCTGGCACCTACCATTACGGCAGCGGTTGACAAAGCTATAACTGCAGGGATGGTCCAGCTGACTAAAGAAATAGGAGAACAAGCCAAACGACTCTCCGAAGTGGAGAGCCGGGTATCGGAGCTAGAGGATGAGGTACAATCTTCCTTTACCAGAGATCACCATTTCAAGCAGGAACAACGGTACATCTTTGAGAAACTGGACGACCTCGAAAACAGATCAAGGAGAAACAATTTGCGGGTCATAGGCCTCCCGGAGTCTTTCAACACCGACTCCTTAGTAGACATTTGCGCATCAAGAATACCCCAAGCTTTAGGCCTGGCTGGATCTTGCTCAGTGGAGCGAGCACACAGACTGGGAGCGCCTTCTAATGACCGACGCTCGCCGAGACCTGTCATAGTTCGCTACCTAAACTATATGGATAGAGCTAACATTCTCAAGTCATTTCACAATCTGAAAGCCTTACAAATTGACGGTAACAAGCTTTTACTATTTGCGGACTATTCCCAGGAAGTGTCCAAAAGAAGGAGGGCCTTCCAGCCCATATGTGCTACCCTCTTCCAGAAAAATATTCTCCCTTGCCTATCCAGCCACACTGCATTTCACAACGGCCTCAGGGGAGTCCAAGACCTTTTCTGATCCCGATGAAGCTGCACATTTCCTCTGGAATTCTTTGCACCTCCCAATGGATACCACACCTTCAGGAGAAGTCTCCCCCAAGGGCCCCTCTAGAAACCAAAGGAGCCCCAGGAAGGACCCAGCTAAAAAGCTCAAATTGGTGGATATGCCCTCCCGGAATTCCTGGAACTGATGTCCTAACACAATCTATTCCTTCTTAACATAGCCTCACTTGGACAAAATCAAGCGGAGTGCTGTATCCTTTTGCCCGCATTCTCCTATGTTATTCCCCGTGTTACCTGTTCACGTTTATTTGATGGACAAGTGAGAGACTATGCTGATAATGTTCTTCCAAGACATGTTCCTACATATCAGGACTTATCCTCCCTCCCCTCTTTTTTCTCATCATTGAGCCAGGAACCATCGCACAGCCTTACTGTGGAAGATTCAGTGCTAGCCCCGCCCTATATGGGCCTCACCGACAGCTCTTTGGAGTACGCTCTTCCTTCCGCCTCCCTATCTGGTGGCTGTGGACCTGCTGCTCTCCCCCCTCCCTCGTCAGTGTGCCTTTTAGCAAATATCGGTAACGCTGATGTGGTGGATTTAAGGCTCACATGAGGAAAAAAGCGAAGCGCAGCCTTCCAAAGGTATGGTTACTATGTTCCATACAGTATGTTATCGTTCTTTTGGTTTGTTGTCCAGTCCTTGTCCACTCCAAGGGCGCAGACAACCACCCCCACCCACTCACCCCCCTTCAACCTCTTTGTTCACTTCTTTACCCCTCGCATACTCCCACTATCTTACCAATAACCCCCTAGTTGCTCTCCGCACACTTCATAGACTCACACCTACTCCATGTCAATACACATAACGTCGTGGAACGTCAAAGGCCTCAATTCCCCCTATAAACGTATGGCCATTCTCCGCCACCTCAAACGTCTTCGCTCGGACATAGCGATCCTCCAGGAGACCCATCTGGCTCCCTCGGATTTCGCACGTATGAGCAAACTTTGAGTCGGGCATGTCATGGGATCTCCCGCTGTGAAAAGGAAAGCAGGAGTCCTGGTACTCATTAACAAGAATCTGCCCCACGAATTACTCTCTACCCACCCGGACAAGGAGGGCCGACTTTTCACGGCCCGACTAAAAACTCAAGGCAGGGAATGGGCCCTCACCGCAGTATATGTCCCTAATTCCCCTACCAAGCAATTCTTTCAGACTCTCTCTGCACACCTCGCTCCACATATCTACCGCCCATGTATTATCGCGGGGGACTTTAATTTGGTCATGGACCCCACGGAGGACAGACTGGCTTCCACATCCCACAAGCCTACCAAGCTCACCAAATCCATTCCCACTCTCGCCCAATGGGCTGAAGATCTAGGCCTAACGGACTTGTGGAGACTCCACAACCCGGAAGGCAGGGATTTTACTTTTTTCTCGCACCCACATGCCACTCAATCGAGGATAGACTATATCTTCCTCTCTCCACTCATGCTCCCCTTGGCCACCGACCCACAGATAAACGACATAGCCATTTCGGACCACGCGCCCCTTACTGCTACTCTCTTAGGCACGACTACCCGAACCTCACCCAAGATATGGAGATTTCCTTCTTACCTCGCGCATAATACGGCATTACACGACGAACTTGCAGACACATGGGAAGACTTCGCAACTAACAACAGCACCCACGTATCTAACCCGAATCTCTTTTGGGAAACGGGGAAGGCTGTTCTGAGGGGAAAGATTATCTCCTTTGCCTCAGCTTTCAAGAAAACGGCTGCCTCGGAGTTTCTCCAAGCCAGCCACTCACTCAGATCTGCCCATCTGTCCCTAAGTAAGTCGAACTCACCAGCACACAGGGAAGCCTAGAGGAAAGCCAAGGATCACTTTGACCATTGGGCCATGACACAAGAACTTATGCACAGCTCGACACTAGAACGCAAATTTCACAGATTCGGGAACAAGACTGGGAAACTTCTTTCCAGTCTTTGCATAGACCCACACTCACCAGTACACATCGCTGCCCTCGGGGGCAAGCAGGGCCAACTATCCACTGCCCCAAGCAGATCAATCAAATCCTAGAAAACTTCTACTCAACTTTATATGGCCCTGACCCCATTGATGAGCCCGCAGCCAGGTCTTTCCTCTGGCAACTCTCCCTTCCCAAAATACACCAGGAAGCACTTCAAAATCTAAACGCCGGACTTCCGGTTCCGGCTCCTGATGAGGAAGGAGTGAAGGACGGCAGCTCCGGTATACATCTGCTTATAAAACCAGGAATATACCGATCCGGGTGACCATCGAGCCCTATTTCGATACTCCGTTCACTAGAGCACGCCCGGGAATCATCCGGAGATGGATAAGTTCGTCCTACACGGCGGGCCGGCCGCGGCGCCAAATCCTCGCTCAGACGCGGCTGCAACGAACCTTCATTCGGCTGCAACGAACCTTCGTTCGGAAACCGCGGCACCGAATCTTCGTTCGGACATTTCGACTATGGATCCGGTTGCTGAAAATGGGTTGCAGATGCAGCACATGGCGGCACCTCCCCCTCTGATTTCTCTGAGTGCGGGAATGATAGAAACTACAGAGGACCAATACACTCGACTGGCCCAAGGTGTGGCAGCTTTACTCAACCCTACTATCACTGCGACAGTTGAAAGGGCCATAGCGACTGGCATGGCACAACTCAAGAAAGAATTGCAGGACCACACCCAACAAATAGGTGAGCTGGAAAACCGCGTCTCTAACGTGGAAGATGAAGTGCAAACCACACTAACCAGGGAACAGCAACTTCAACAAATGCAGCAATTCCTTCTCGATAAGATCGAGGAACAACGTAAGGATTGTGGGCCTCCCAGAATCGTATAACACCGGCTCCCTACAAGACCTATGTGAGATCCGCATACCCCAAGCATTAGGTATCGGCAAACCCTGCACGGTCGAAAGAGCGCACCGCATGGGAGCCCCATCGAATGAGCGCCATTCTCCCCGCCAAGTCATCGCGAAATACCTTAACTACACAGACCGACTAGCCATCATTCGGTCATTCAGGAATGCAAAATCCCTACAGTTCAAAGGCCACAAACTTCTAATCTTTGCGGATTATTCACAAGAAACATCCCGACGACGTAAAGCCTTCCAACCAGTCTGTGCAGCACTATACCAAAAAGGAATCAAGTTTACCCTCTCCTATCCGGCCTCCTTAAGATTCACCGACTCATCTGGCACTGCTAAGATGTTCAACCACCCAGAAGAAGCGGCCGACTATGTTCAGGCCTATCTCCATATCCCGATGGACACACACCCTCCACCCTCCAATGCTATGTCTCCGGGGCTCCGGGACGTCCGCAGCCCGAGGAAAGACTTGCCATAAAGGCCTCGCTATGCATCTAGACCAGCCCGAGAGGACCGCTCCTGAATCACCATGCCCGAGAATCCTCGGATACCCCAAGGTTTATTTGTTAATTTTTGTTCCTATTATTCTATTCCTCAAATAAATTTACCTCAGGATCTGCACTTATGTCTCCTGGAGGCTGATATTAACCTGTCTGATATTACTTTGTCTGGTTTACTCCATCCTGTAGAAAATGCCTAGTGATTAAGTTATTGTGCCAAAATCTCTGTCTCCCCCCCGTACCCCCGGTCCTCCACTTAGCCTTGCCGGAAATCTGCAGGAGGTGCTGAAAATACGGTCACATATTTCCCCTCTCCCCCCCTTCGCCCATACTGGACGCTGCGGAGGGCATCTCTCGCCCCCTTCTTTCCCGGGTTCGCTGTTCCGTGATCGTTACCACCTGTGTTTTTTCCGGTAACGCTGTTCATGTGGTAGGTTCCTCATGAGGAAAGACGTGAAGCCTATACTGTTGCTCCTTATTGTTTGTTCATTTATATTATCCCCTTATTGTGTCTCAAACCACTATGGAACTGTGCATCTTTGGTTCTCACCCAACTTGAGCTGGCACGCTAAACCCCCCAGTCTTACATCCACTTGCTATGATAACTTCATTCGACTCCCTTTACCCCGTCATAACCATCTTAATACACACTATGATAGTCCGCTTCGAGTACACCCACCCTGAAGATCATCTCGTGGAATATTAAAGGGCTTAGATCACCTAACAAGAGGATGGCGGTTTTGCGCCACCTTAAACGTCTGAAGGCTGACATAGCCTTCCTTCAAGAGACGCACCTCAAGGCAGCAGACTTTCCCCGAATGCGTAGACTCTGGGTGGGACAAATTTTCGGATCGCCCTCACCCAGAAATAAAGCAGGAGTGATCCTGCTGATTCATAAAAACATTCAATGTGAGGTTCTCTCAGAGGAAAAAGACGAGGATGGCAGAATCCTCATCTTGAAACTCAAACTTAAAACTAAAGAAATGGTCCTAGCAAATATTTACGCCCCCAACTCTCCCACCAACAACTTCTTCCAAAAGCTCACATCATGCCTAGCCCCCTTTATACATCTCCCTACCATCATAGGTGGGGACTTCAACGCAGCTATGAATAATCAGGAAGACGGAGCCAGGTCACCGGCAGCCTTATACCCTCCCCCGAGACTCTCACCCCACACCTCTCCACATATTCACGGAGGCCCTCCAATTTGTTGATGTCTGGAGGCAAGCCAATCCTTTAGGCAAGCAATACACCTTCTATTCTCACCCCCATCACAGCTTGTCATGGATAGACTATTTCCTCTGCTCCCCATCCATTGTCCACAATGTCTCTGACCCCCAGATATTAGACATTGCCATCTCCGATCACTCTCCAATCTCCTTATCTTTAACAGGCTTGGACGCCCCTAACCTCTTTAAGTCCTGGCGTTTTCCTGCAAATCTAGCAGACAACCGAGATTTGATGGCCCTAATTAGAAAGTCCTGGGAAGAATACTCTGACACCAACAGGGAACATGCGATCGACCCCAACCTATTTTGGGAGGCAGGCAAGGCGGTGCTGCGAGGTCAGATTATAGCATTTACTACCGCCTTCAAAAAGAAACTGGCCGCTGAATATAGAATAGCTAGCAAATCCCTGCGTGAAGCCCAAACCCTTTAAAATTACCAAAATACACCTGAAAACAGACAAAAATGGCATACGGCCAAAAACCAGTTCGACCAATGGGCCTCTGCCCAGGAAAGATACCACCAGGCACACTCAGATCTGAGGTTCCACAAGTTTGGGAATAAAGCCGGCAAGTTGCTTTCACGCCTATGTAAGAGCAACTTCACCCCCACTTCCATCACCGCGCTCAAACGGCCCGACGGCTCTCTCTCCTCTTCTCCCAAAGACATCAATGACACCCTTGAATCCTTTTACTCAAAGTTATATGGGAAAGACCCAATTGACGAGGATGCGGCGCATGCATTAGAGAATCTCACCTTGCCCCAAGTCTCCCAGTCCCAACTGGACTCCCTAAACTCCCCAATAACGATAGAGGAAATTAAACAAGTAATAGCCTCTCTGTCACCCAGCAAAGCCCCAGGCCCCGACGGGTATACAGCAGAATTTTACAAACAGAACATCACCACCATTGCCCCGACCTTGCTCTCCCTCTACCAACGGATCCTTGAAGGAGGCCCGTACCCTCCCTCCGGTTTTCAAGCATTCATTAAATTAATCCCCAAGCAAGGAAAGGACCCAACGGACCCTGGGTCCTACCGGCCCATCTCACTATTAAACCTTGATACCAAAATCCTTTCCAAAATTATAGCAAGGAGACTTGCAACAATTATGCCGACTCTGATACACCCAACACAAGCGGGCTTCACAATGGGTCGCTCTGCGACATCCAATATTCGCAAAGTCTTGGCGGTCGGTCCTGGAACTCGCGAAATTGAAAACACCCAACGAATACGCCATAATTTCGCTAGACGCCGAAAAGGCGTTTGATAACGTCAGTTTTCGCTGGTTGAGCTTAGTTCTACATAAATTCGGCTTTGTAGGCCCCTTCCTCCATCTCATCAACACAATGTATGCAGCCCCTTACGCTAATATCATTGCAGCCGGACTTAGCTCTAATAAAGTCCCTCTCCACAAAGGGACACGGCAAGGATGTCCCCTGTCCCCCTTACTATTCAATTTGGCCATAGAACCCCTATCTAGATTTCTGCTGGCCCACCCCAAATTACACGGGATCAAAATTGGCACACACGAACTTCGCGCGGCGCTATTCGCAGATGACATCCTATTATTTTCGGCCAACCCCCAAAGAGATATCCCACTGATACAAGAAATTTTTTAAAGACTTCAGGTCATGTGCAGGCCTTAAAATTAACTTTAACAAAAGCGAAGTACTCCCACTCTTCCACGCAAGGACACCTCAATGGGCACTTAATTCCGCTTTCCGCGTCACCAACTCACATATCACTTACCTGGGCATAAAGATTGGAAAATCCCCCTCCTCTATGTATAACTTAAATATTCCCCCTGTCATATCACAAATTGTAGGTGAGCTTCACACCTGGACTAACCTCCCGCTTTCTCTATTGGGAAGAAGCCACCTCTTCAAAATGGTTAGCTTTCCAAAACTCCTCTACCCCCTGCAAACCATCCCCCTTCTCATGCGCCACAAAGACATTCAGATAATAAATAAGGCCCTCTCTTCTTTCCTATGGCGGAAGAAAAGCCCAGGAATAGCTCTAACCAAGCTATTCCTCCCTAATCCCCTGGGAGGCTCCAATCTCCCCAATATACGTAACTACAACTTAGCGTGCCTCCTCAGAGTGGGTTTGGACTGGTTAGCGGAAACCTCCAGATACTCAAATTATGACTTGGAATCTAAGATGGTCTCTCCTCACGGTCTAGATGCTCCTCCACTGTCAGTTGCGGGACCTTCCTCCTGCTCTGAAACAAAATCTGCTCATCAGAGACACTAATATTGCATGGAGGGAAATCAGGACCAAAATGGGCCTCCCAGCGACCATCTCTTGCTCTCTACCAGTCAGGGGTCATCCCACAAGCCCTCTATCTGGTCAACGAAACATTATAGCCTTCTGGTCTCGCCAAGGCCTACGGACATATGCGCAACTATTTGACCCTATCTCTGGGAACCCTCTCTCCTTTTCTCAAGTCCAAGCAACATTTAACCTCCCGAAAACCCACTTTCTCCCTTTTCAACAAGCCACAAGCTTTGCTGCCAGCCTCTACCCAAACAAGCTGAAACGATTCAAACCCACCTTCATCGACAACCTGCTTCTGTCCAGAACACTAAAAATCGGAGATATCCATAAGCCACTATCAGTTCACCTCCGGAGATCACGCATCCAGGAAGCACCTTCACTTTGGTCTAATGTATTCCCAGGGCGAGCTATTACCGACTTTGCACTACAGGGTTACAACACTAAAAGAGCCTTCATAAAAAACGAATTCTGGAGAGAACAACAACTGAAGATTCTCCACCGCGCATACATGCCATACTCAACGGACAGGTCTACCCCAACACCCCTCCAATGCTCTTGGTGCTCTGCCTATAAACCATCGCTAAAACACAGACTCTGGGAATGCCCTGCTGTCAACACCTTTTGGTTACAAGTGGAAACTCTAGCCAATCGAGTCTCGGGCTACTCCCCCTGTAAAGACCCGCTCCCACTACTCTTTGGTTTCATGGACAATCCCTTTCCAGGTACCCAAAACAAAAACACTATTGTTCTTCGTAAACATAGGCATTGGCTCACCTATTGCTTCATGCTGGCAAGGAGGGTCATCCTTCAACAATGGACCTCAAAATCTCCTCCTACCATAGCAATGGTAAATTCACACCTTATGGGACTCTACCAGAAAGAACTACTGTACTGCTCACTAAATGGGTGCGATAGGAGCAAATTAAACAGAATTTGGGAAACCTTTATCAATCAATCCCACACCACGCCTCCACCTATCCCAGGGTCGACTTCCTGACCCCACCTCTTGGATAATGCTTGGAATGCCTTACAGTAATGGTCATTTTACTCCCTTCTCCTACTACCCCTACTATCCATCACTACCCCACCGGCTCTAGCCGGCCGATGATTAGACTGAATGGACTGGATGGAAGCCTCCCCTAACAGAATAAGTCAATCGCGCTGTCCAGCATCTGTAGATATCGGCAGATAAAGGAACTATAACTGAGCAATAACTGAAGACGTGCCTCTGAATGTTATTTTGACCCCTATTATATACTCCATAGTGGTCACCCCCCTCCCCCACTCCCCCTCCCACCCTTATCCCTTCCCCTCCCTCCTTCCCCATTCCTTCCCACTTCCCCCCCATACCCCTCCCCCTTGGTTTTCCCCTGCCCTCACCTATGTCATGATTATCTATGTTTTATGCTAACTCTCATTTGGATCTATTGCTTCTATTGTATTACAATTCTTGTTTTGACATTTAAAACTCAATAAAATGTGTTAAAAAAAAAAAAATCAAAACGCCCCCATATCTCTCTCGGTAATTGAAAATACCATTAAAACCCTGAGCCCGGGGCAAAGCCCCGGGACCAGATGGTTTTACCTCTGAATTTTACAAACTTACACATGACCTACTCGTCCCCAACCTACATGCTGTCTACCAAGGCATCATGGACGGAAACCCATACCTACCAACCGGCCACCAAGCCCACATTAAAATACTACCCAAAAAAGGAAAAGACCTGACGGACCCAGGTTCATACAGACCCATTTCACTCTTGAATCTAGATTCAAAAATTCTCTCAAAAATTATAGCCAACAGACTGGCACTAATCCTGCCTTCCCTCATTCACCCGGCCCAAGTTGGCTTCACACATGGGAGGTCTGCCACTAACAACATTAGAAAAGTCTTGACGGTATTGGAGGCCGCTAGGGCGGGCTGTGCCGGAGATGCGGCCATTATCACTCTAGACGCGGAGAAAGCCTTTGATAACGTTAGCTTTCGGTGGCTGGCTATGTCTCTCCAAGCGTTTGGCTTCGCAGGCCCCTTCTGCCACCTTATAGAAGCCATGTACTCAGACCCAGCGGCCTACGTTGTAGCTGCAGGCTGCGTCTCCGGCAGGATCCGTCTACACAAGGGAACCAGGCAGGGCTGCCCCCTTTCGCCACTCCTTTTTAATCTGGCGTTAGAGCCCCTGTCTAGGTTCCTCATCACCCAATCTGGCCTATCAGGCATACAAATTGGCAAGACACTTCTCCAAACCGCATTATTTGCGGACGACATTTTAATCTTCTCCTCCGATCCCTCCTCCGATATGCCTTTTATTCAAGACACCTTTAATCTATTCCGTCGATGCTCCGGGCTACGCATTCATTTTACCAAGAGCGAAATCTTACCCCTTTTCAATCCCCGCACTCCGTCATGGGTCCCAAACTCTATATTCAAAATAGCATGCACGTCCTTCACGTACCTGGGAATAAAAATAGGTAAAACACCATCCTCTATATACCATCTCAACTTTGCGGCAACCATTCAGAAAATAATACGAGAACTTCAAAATTGGTCCAAACTACCCCTCTGCTTTTTTGGCAGGTGCCACTTATACAGAATGATGAGCTTCCCAAAATTACTATATCCCCTCCAAACCATTCCATTGCTGTTGAAGCACAAAGACATCCAGAGTTTACACAAAGCACTATCATCTTTCCTATGGGCAAACCGCAAGCCCCGCATCTCTCTCCGCAAATCTTTCTTCCCAAATCTGAAGGAGGTGTTAGCCTCCCTGACACTAGACTTTACAATCTATCGTGTCTCCTACGAGTGGCCTTGAACTGGATAACAAACTCCTCTAGCTATTCTAACTTCAAATTGGAAACCTCCATGGCAGCACCCAACAGACTATCCAACTTGTTACACTGCAAGCTGAAAGATATCCCTCACCACCTGAGACATAACCTGCTCATAAGGGACACGGTTCTGGCTGGGAGGGAGACCAGGAAGCTACTGAAGCTTCCGCTTTACACCTCCAAACATCTGGCGATATGTGGGCACCCTCTCTTTCCTCAAGCTCAACAACACCCAGCCTTTAAACCCTGGATACCCAAAGGACTCCAATGGTTCTCTCAACTTTTCGATCCCTCCACAGGACTTCCTCTTCCCACCGACAAGGTCTTGAAGGACTTTTCTCTTCCTACCCACCACTACCTACAGATTGGTCAAGCAGTAAGTTTAGCCTCAACTCTTCTCCCCCCCAAAGCCTCTCCTTTTCAACATACGCTACTGGACTTTTGGATATCTAAAGGATCCTCCAGAATCTCTGAAATCTTTAAACCCCTAAGACAAACCTTATCCTCCTCCAGGTCTACCGCCGGCACTTCATCCAAATGGAACAATGACCTGCACTCCCCGGATGCTTTCAACACTATCCTGCGGGGATTTGCATCCACCTGCAAATACATTACAAATGAATTCTGGAGGGAGCAACAACTTAAGATAACTCACAGAGCTTACGTCCCTTTCGTACCGAGAACCCATAACCCTGCATCTACTTTCTGCCCTCTATGCAACGCCCCAACACCCTCACTTCTCCACAGACTATGGGAATGCCCACAGATAGCCTCCTTCTGGAGGGAAATTGAAGCTCTCACAAACCAAATTACCGGCCTGCTCCCTCATGGGCTTATTTATCCTCTCCTCTTTGGCAACCTAGAGACGATAACTAGTGTTGAGCGAACCCGGACTGTAACGTTCGGGTCCGTACCGAACTTTCGGGTGTCCGTGGCACGGACCCGGACATTTCAAAAATCGTTCGGGTTCGGTCCGGG